>VDFB02187426.1:0-14586 GCA_007258455.2 Sequoia sempervirens | reverse complement strand
CTAGATCATATCTTTGTTTGTTTCTACCAGATACAAAGGCCTTAAATGTAGATTCATTCTTAGGCACATTATCACTAAAATTTTCTCAACTCAAAGGCAACAAGTTCTCCAATCAACATGTCCCTTGTCACATTTGTCACTATTCTCAACTCTTCCGTGGCATGAGCTTTTGATTTGTATGAAGCAGGCAATGATTTGAGCAATTTCGCTACAATTTATTATTCATACAGGGTACCATTGACACATCTAATACCCATCACTAGTCCATTGACTCTTTCCATAAAGGAAGATATGTTTTCATCCTCATCCATCATCAAAGTTTCATATTTCCCTTTTAAACTTTGTAGCTTAGCGACCTTCACAAGAGAATATCCTTCATTCAATGTCTCCAACTTCTTCCATATTTCATGATCTGTCTTCAATTCCATTACATTAGTCATTTTTGAATTTTTCAAAGCACTCAATATAGCTTCCTTAGCCTAGATATCATAATATGCATAAGTACCACTCAGAGGAACAACATACCCATTCTTTGTAATATCCCAATAGGGTTCACCAATGCACCTCAAATGACATTCCATCCTTTCCTTCCATAGAGAGTAGTTGGTTCCATCAAATCCGGCACTGTCCTTTTAAGATGCCATCTTGGATCACCTCAAGCTTTTAAACTTATTCAAAGGCACTAGCTTTGATACCAATTATTGGAAAAAGAAAGGATAGACAACTAAGAGGGGAGGTGAATTAGTTGTCATAGATTTATCAAACTTGTCAACCTTAACTTATTCTTAGATTTGATAAATTAGCAATTGACCAAAAACAATTAGCACATCAGAGACATAGAGAACACCAAGATTTTTTACGTGGAAACCCTGTTAGGGGAAAAACCATGGTGGATGTTAGTCCATAGTATTATACCCTATTAAAAGTATAATAAGAATACTATGGGGAAGATACTTGGATTCAAGAACACTACCTAGAGCTCATTGCTCAATTACAAAGGAAGGCTCGCTGCCTTATAGATAGACAAATTAGATCTACATGGTATTGAACTAAAATAATAGCTTCTCCACAAAGCTTGACTATAGTTCTAGTTTAAGCACATAAAAATTCTTCACACTTCACACAAACTCCTCCACACTCTACTCTACAATCGAATGATATGATCACTATTCACACACTTGCATTCACCTTCACTTCCACACACACTCTTACATTCTCTACTTTGCTCAAAAAACCTTCCTTATATATCTGCAACACAAATTTACATAAACAACTATGTCGGCTAGAAAGAAATAAAATATATGCATAATGTCGACTTGATTTACAAATCAAATTACAATGTGAATCAAACTCAGTTGTCCAATATTGAGTTATGTCCCAAATCGACACCCTCAAGCATGCTAACCATTCAAATTATGATTTTCAAGGATTCACAACATGTTACATTCATCATGTCGGCCAAGAGCAAGAAAACTGAACATGCAAAGGAAAAAATAATCAACCATGAACACCTCAATCAACATAGATGTACCAAAAAGATAGAGCATGATCTAGAAGCATCCAAAAGTATTAACAACCATCAGAGAAACATCCACACCAACTAACATTGCAAGAATCACACCAACTTTACTCAAGAACTTTGTCATAACACAATAGTTAATAGTGTCATCAAAACTTCACACGGACCTCTGAGACTTCTGGTGGATAGACTAGATATACTTAGTATTAAACCCTTTAGACCACAATGACCGAACATCAATGTAGAGATAAAAACACCTTCATGGCCTTCACTTATACATTGGAAACCTGTAACACCTCTTTTAACAATTTTCTTGATATCCTCAGCATATACATCATCTAAAGAATAGAAGGCTAATAGTGTTGACATCAATGACAACCACATATCAGCAACATAGCCGCAACATCCAACATATTGAACCCTAATAGAAGCCCTAATTGAATGTTAACCCTAACCATGACCCCAAGTTTTATTCTAGAATCCTAACCCTCTTTGAACCATAATTGAGCCATAACCCTAATCATAATCATATTTATAACACTAAGCCTAATTCTAACCCTAAATTTAATCAAACCCTAACTTCCTTATTAAACCATAATTAAAAATTAACCCTAACCTTAACACTAACATGAGGATTTATCTTACAATGTGAATCGGACCCTAACACCAACCCTTAATGAAACATAGTCTTAATGCTAAAATTAATAGAATTCTAATCCTAATTAAAGCTTAATCCTAACCTAAGTGAACTCTTATTCTAATCATAAATCTAACACTAATAGAACTCTAATCCTAACCCTATCTCTAATTAAACCCTAGCCCTAATTAAATTTTAACCTTAATTGAACCCTAACCATAATTTAATCCTAACCCTAACCCTAATTTAACCGTAACCCTAATTTAATCCTAACCTTAACCCTAATTTAACCCTAACCCTAACTTAACTCTTACCATAATATAACCCTAAAACTAACAATAACCTTTACCCTAAGTTAACCCTAACTCCAACCTTAACCATACTTTAACCCTAACTCCAACCTTAACCATACTTTAACCCTAACTCAAACCCTAACCATAATTTAACCCTAATCCTATAGAACTCTTATTAAATTGTAACCCTAATTGATCCCTAACCCAAATTGAATGCTAACTGAACTGTAACCCTAAGTGAATAGTAACTTTAATTAGACTCTAAGAATAACCTTAATTAAACCCTAACCACAACTAAAAATTAACCCTAACTTTAACCCTAACCCTAATTTAACCTTATCCCTAATTGAACCCTAACCCTAACCCCAATTCAAGCCTAATTTTATATGAACCCTAACCCCAAATAAATTGAATCCCTAACCATAATCATAACTCTAATTAAATTGTCATTTTAATTAAATTCTAACCCAAACCTAACCAAACTCTAATTCAAAACCTAATTGTAAATCTAATTTAACTCTAATCCTAACCCTAAGTCTAATTAAACCATAACCCTAGTTGAATGATAATTGAAACCTAACCTTAACCCTAATTAAATCTTAATCCTAATTGAATCTTGATTGAAACCCTAATTAAATCTTAATCCTAATTTAATCTTGATTGAACCCTAAAGCTAGTTGTGTCATTTTTAACTAACTATGATTGAATTGTAGCCCTAACTTTGTATGAAAGTGCTTCCCTCACCCTAGGTGAGAGGAGATTGCTTCCTATCTGTAGACACTGAAAAATTCCCTAGTCAATATTATGCACTTGAAACAGATTTATTAACATCATTTCTTCTTTCAACCCATCCTCTTTTTTCTTAATTAATTCAATTAGTCTAGATAATTAATTAATTACATCATTTTTGACTATTAGCCTAATTCTTTTAATTAGGTTAATTCATCTCTTGTCACGCTAACAATTCATCTCATTAAATTAAATAAATCAAAACTTTTAATTTAATATCCTAATTCATCTTATTAAATAACCTTAAGTTATTTAATTATATCATTCTACCTCTCCTCTATTTATTAAATCATCTAATTTAATAAAGTTCATTGTAATTAGTTGTTGTCTCTCGTCTATTCATATCTTTGTCTTGTAAATTGGTCATGTCAATCGAACTACGTGCTCTCTGCGTGTATAACGTAGGAAAGGATAATATTTGATCAGTCCTCAAGGCCCCTAGGATAGGTCCTTAGGTTAGGTTCGTGGTCGTAAACTCTTTGAAAATCCAAAAAATCCAAATAACTCTCCTAGAAAATCCCAAAAAAATCATCTGGATAACTCTTTGAAAATCCAAAAACATCCAAAAACTTAGAAAACATAAAAACATTTGAAAATGGAAAATCCAAAAATAAAAGAAAACGTTCAAAAAACCTAAAAATCCTCAAATATTCAGAAAACCCTAAACAACCTTAGAAAATCAAAAATCCCAAATCATTCACATAAAAATTCAAAAAGACCAAAAATTGCCTCACAACATTTCAAAATCCCAAAAGCATTGAAATATTCTAGAAAATACAAATCCATCCATCCCATCTCACTTTCGCTCACAATAAACTTTCATGCATAATAAAAAAGACGCCACCTTCACCCTTTGGTGAAACAAGTAGAAAACAAGCATAGCAAGTTGTAAAGTACAAACCAAAAAGTCCAAAATCTAGAGTCTAAATCATAGATAAATGTGTCAATGAAGTTTATAGAAATGGCTCATCTTAGCATCATTATCCCAACATCAAACAAACCATTTGATCAACATGTCCTAGGATGTATCCTTCCTATGATGGACATCAGTATCAGGTATCATTCTAGCTAAACTTAAACTAGGAAGGAGCTATAGATAACATTGATTATTTGTCTTTGATCTTTTCTTATGATTTATCTTAATGATCCATTTTGAGGACCTCTCGATGATGTCTATCTAAAATGATTTAGAGAGAAAGGAATGAGGCATTGATCATTATCTTTCATTTGTTGTGCTTGCATATACCCTTGTAAAATAATCTTGGTTCATACTTGCTTAGTTGTGTGTAGGGAGGTCATTTGGGGTATGTTGTTGACTATTGCGTATGCTTTGGTCCAATATGTTCTAAACTTATAACTTACATTCCAATGACATTTCCATATCTCAAGATGTGAACAAGAGCTATCCTATTAGTTTGTCAAGTCAAAGTCCATTACACTAGATACACCATCGTCCTGGTTATCAATACCTTGATGCATCATATCTATGTGCTATATCAAACAATAAGGAACAACAAAAAATCCCAATCCCGAAACGTGAGTACCTCATCCTACGTTTTACATTGTATCGTCACCATCTCTAATAAAGTATTGATGGATCAAGGACTTGTTGGATCTTTTGAAGAAATCATCATCATCAATGGTTGTTCATTATTTATTCTTCTATCTTCTCTCTGTGCTAACCTGGTATCATGACAATCAACAAAAATATCATAAATGCATCCACCCTGCATCCAAAAATCCTTAGCATACATGCATCTCATAATCATATCATAATCATCCATCCATTAGCATAATCATTGCATATCATATCATAAATTTTTCATAATCATTTAAGTTATGATGAATAATATAGATTTGTTATTCTAAGCATCCTAAATCATTGCATACCATAAGCATTAGCATCCATACATCCAAATCCATACATCATCATCATTAAAACATGCATAGAAAATATACAAAAATAAATGTATCCATAACATCTGCATATCATAATCATCCATACATGAAATAAAATGAACACATCATAGCATTAATCATCTGTATCTGTGTCATATATATCAAAAAATGTGTCATGGTAAAAAATATGGACCAGTGTATGTACACCAATCAAAAGGTACAATATCCACGAGGCTATCAAAAAGGAGCCCATGAATGTATATTAATGATAAAGAATGGGGAAAATCAAAATGTGTTTGTACATCAAAAAGCTAGCCTTGGTGGTTACTACCCTCTCTATCCTGCCGCTCAAGTTGCTCCTCTACTCGAGGATGCACATCACTCTGTTGTGAGAAATTTAACTCTCATCCCTAAGGGAACATCTCTATGGTAATGCTACCTATAATATGCAGCCTCTTGTACAACCTCTCTGTATAACTGAATTGACACTGTCTGACCCTGGGTAGAGGTCACAAGGCTCTCTATCTACTATCGTTTGGCTATCTCCTAGTCTCTCTCACCAGTGACAGTATGTACTCTCTATAGCGTTGCATCCCTCTTTTCTATCACTACAATAACCTACTACCTTTCTTGATCTTGCTCGATAGGAATTGCCACAACTTGTTGGTGGGATTGATCCCACTCACCAGTCAATACCTACACCTATTGTTGCAACTGTTGAATCTGTGCATCTCGCACATTTAGTGGTGGTGGTGGTGGTGTGGCATGCTGGTGTACTACTTGATGAATCAATGGAGGTTGTTGTATAATTGTAGGAGCCCCTGAAACTTGTCCATCTTGTTCATCTTGGCCATCCTGGCCCCTTGTCCTCTACCTTGTGGTCTCCCTCTGGGAGGAGCACCTTCAAGATCTGTTAGATGCCTTGGTGGCACAAACCAAGCATCATATGTCAACATCATTTGTGCAATTAGTTGTCCCTGATCATAGGCCCAAGGTTGGGCAACCAACTGTCTAAAGTTGTCAATGACCTCTACTGTTGGAATTGTCGCTCCCCAAGTTGGAACCTGGCTAGTTGCTCTCGCAAAAATTGCTCTATAGGCATCGTCGGGCTTGTCCTGTATATTGCCAATTTTTTTGGCAACCCTATTAGGAAGGTACCATTCTATCATGGTGTGCTCTTGACCCTGCATATAATGGGTCTGCCTGGAAAAATAGAGCTCCTATACATCATCAAACCATGGCGACATTTGAAGCCATGTGCACCAATGAAACACTATCATATGATCTAGAACCCATCTCCAGGTAGGGAGCCCAATCTCTTTAGTGTGCCTAAGAGTGATGGTACCTTGATATCCCCATATGACAAGATCATATGGCTTTATGTTTTCCATATGTACAATAGGTCGAAGAACGAAAATGTGCTCCCATGCCCAGATATAAAGAAGAGTCACCTCTGCACTGATGGATCTACCATCATAGTAGACAAAATCATGCAAATCATGATATAATGAGGCTAGCATCATAGGACCCCACAAAAAAAGAGTCCTATATAGTATGTGATGCCATGCCAAACCCCATCTTGGACTAAAGAATCAGTCATGTTTTTCTGGTGCCACCAAACCTGAAATGATGGCCACGATGATCAATCTGAAGGTCGGTACATGACCTCTATATGTATCCAAATCAATCTAATAGGTCACTAATACAAACTAGTCCAACTCCATCACCTCTAGGTATGCATTGAATCCAACATCGGGATCATCTATCATGTACTCACCATGAATCCAAAAATGCAGTATGTGCCAAACATCCTCCAATGTGATTATCACCTCACCTATTAGAAGGTGAAACAATGAGGTCTCATTGTGCCATCTCTCACACAACACTATCATCATCGCCAAATGTGTCCTAATCACTGGTGCATATGCAATGTACCACAATCCAATCTCTCCTAGGTGCTCCTGGCGCAACTTTGATAAATCATCCAATCTCTCAAGGATAGTGGGTTTGTGCTCTCTTGACATCAACGGTGGGATAACCTCCTACATTCATAATGCACACAACGTCAGGAAATCATCAAAGTTTGGAATTATTTGAAGTTTCTAGCTTTGAAACCAAAAATGATTGTTGTTTATGAATGTGGTGCTATATTCAAAATGTAAACAACAATGCTTGATGCATTTGTAACCTCAAATCACGAAAAAGTGTCACCATATAAGGTGGTATCGCCTTTTGAATTCTAACCCTAACTTTATAATCAACATGTGCATCACCAAATAAGCTCACGTTGCCATTTGCAAATTGCAAACCCTAAATTAAAATAAAAAATAGCATTGGCATATAAGTATGAGTTGCTATATCTCAAATGGGCATCGCCAATTTAAATTTGGGCACCGCTATATAGCGACACCCACATAATTCAAAATCTAACGCCTAATAAATAAATCAAAATTTAAAATTTAAAATCAGGTTTCAGATCACATATTGGTGGTCTTGTGCCTAGGAGTCATTGGAACTCTTACACTCAATTGGAGATGTGTTAGGGAAGCACAGGATGCACCATTTCATTGAAGGTTTAGAGCTCAAATCATAAGAAATATTCAAGCGTGAATGGACAATTGAATTGAAAATGACCCCTCTTAACCTATTTAAGCTAGAAAATTAGAGTTTTTTGCCCTATTTTAACCTTACTAATAGGGTTTCTCATCATTTTCACCAATTTTTCCAATTTGAATCTAATTTCACATCATTTTTCATGTTTTTTGGCACTGTTCTTGCATCCCAGAACCTTTCTGGACTCTTGCTAGGGCAACTTTTAACCTTTGTTGAGAAATCAATCCAAAATTTGAAATTTCTGTCTAGTTTCTCAAGGGGGTAGGGAGTTAGCTTTATCCTTTCACCGGGGCATCTAAAAAATGAGAAATTTTTTATTTTTTGATTTGGGCAGCATTTTTATTCGAAAATTATTATTCTTTGAACCAAAGTGATAGGTACCTCGCTTCAAAGAGGGGTGAAATGTAGATACTTAAAAATGTCCTAATTAAGGTCATGCATTCGAAACAGGTTTATTAACATCATTTCTTCTTTAATCCACCCTCTTTTCACTTAATTGATTTAATTAGCCTAGCTAACTAATTAATTATCTCTTTTTCATCTATTAACCTAACACATTAAATTGGGTTAATTCATCTCTATAAGTGGTGTCACCTTTTGAATTCTAACCCTTTCTAATCGACATGTGCATCGCCATTTGCAAATTGCAAACCCTAAATTCAAATAAAAAATAGTGTTGAGATATAAGTATGCATCACTATATCCCAAAAGGGCATCACTGATTTAATTTTGGGTGTTGCTATATAGTGACACCCACAAAATTCAAAATCTAATGCTTAATAAATGCATCAAAATTTCAAATTTCAAATTGTGTTTCAAATCACATACTGGTGGTCCTGCGCTTGGGAGCCACTAGAACTCTCGCACTCGATAGGAAATGTGTTAGGGAAGCACATAGTGTGCCATTTCATTGAAGGGTTAGAGCTCAAATCACAAGAATTCCTTAAGTGTGAATGTACAAATGAATTGAAAATGACTCCTCTTGACCTATTTAAGCTAGAAAATTAGGGTTTTTTCCCCTAATTTAACCTTAATAATGGAGTTTCTCATCATTTTCACCAATTTTTCCAATCTGCACCTAATTTTATATCATTTTTTGCATTTTTGGCATTATTCTTGCATCTCAGAACCTTTCTAGACCCTTGGGGCAACTTTTAACCTTTGTCAAGAAATCAACCCAAAATGCAAAATTTTAGTCCAATTTCTTGAGGGGGAAGGGAGTTAGCTTTATCCTTCTACCAGGGCATCTAAAAAATAAAATAAAATTTATTTTTTGATTTGGGCAACATTTTTATCCGAAAAGCATTATTCTTTAAACCGAAGCAACATGTACCTCGCTTCAAAGAGGGCTAAAATGTAGACATTGAAAAATGCCCTAGTCAATATTATGCACTCGAAACAGATTTATTAAAACCATTTCTTCTTTTGACCCATCCTCTTTTTGTTTAATTAATTCAATTAGTCTATCTAATTAATTAATTACATCATTTTTGACTATTAGTCTAATTCATTTAATTAGGTTAATTCATCTTTTGTCACACTAACAATTCATCTCATTAAATTAAATTAATCAAAATATTTAATTTAATCTCCTAAGTCATCTTATTTAATTAAATAAACCTAAGTTATTTAATTAAATATCATTCTACCCCTCCCCTATTTATTAAATCATCTAATTTAATAAATATAATTATAATTCTTCTAATCCCCTAATTGCATGATTAAACATCATTTAATTAGCAATTAAACTAATTGTTCATCTAATCCTCTAATTCTCTAATTGTATAAATTAAACCTTGTTTAAATTAGCAATTGAACTAATCTTCTTCTAATCAAAGGGAATATTCCCATGTAATATTCTTTATCCTTTTGCACGATTAAAACTTTGTTTTAATTTGCAAATTTCTCCTTTATCCTCATCCAAAGGAATAGTCTCTCTCTCTCTCTCCTCCAATTAACTCACTTCGCTTCTTCAACAAGATAAACCCTTTAACCCCTTTGGCAAGTCACCTTTGACCTATGTGAGTAGGTCAAAAGTTTGTTTGTTTAAACCAAGTTTGAGCCCTTGATTAAATTCCATCATGTATTCTCATCCGTTGATGAGAATCCATGATCCATGCCTCTCATCTCTTTCATCTTGAACCATTAATAAGATTTTTTGATCTCATCCACTCAATTCTCATTTGGTTTTGTGTAAATAGAACACTATTCATAGCCAAATGGATCCATCTTTTACTGCAAACTTATGTTGTTAATTTTTCTTACATACTCACTCATCTTTTGCACACATATAGCTTATTTTTAGTTTATTTCAATTGCATATTAGGTTAGAGATTTCATTAATGGCTTCCATGCATCCATCCTAGTTTGTAAATAGATTAGGGTTTTCATCTTTTAGCATCATTTCAATTTAAATTAGCATAGATTAGCTTCTCATTATCTTAACTAGTTTATATTTAGCATAAAATCATGGTAACCTAGCTTGAATCATGTTCATTTTCATCATAATCTAGGTTTTTCATACACAAATCACTATGGTTTCATCGATTCTCTTCCATAGAATCGACTAAAATAGGTTCACAGTCACAGGATTGGGGAAGGGTTGTCGTTCCACATCAACACGACACCAATTCCATAATGAGATAAGTATTAGATAGAATAGGAATAGATGTTTTTATAGCTTTCATAATTTAGTATGTTAGGAGTTTTGATTAAATTTTTACTTTCAGTCTTTATCTAACTGATCTTGTTGAGATTCAAGTACCTGTGGCTAGGTCTTGCTTTGATTCTCCATGGATCAAGCATGATTAGGCCCATACTGATATCATCGACATTGACACTATCCATTTATTTTTTATTCAATTTTTCTTATTTTCTTTCTTAGTGTTATTTTTATGGTATTATTGCATCCTTCACTTTAATTGAGTTGGAAGTTAATTTATTGTGAACACAATTTAATGTTTGTGGTAGAATTTTGAATGAGATAACCAATAACATGCACCAAAATACCTTAAATTCTAAAACATGTAAGATGCATACTCATTCTAGGGATTTTGGGGTGCATTTGAAAAAGATCTTGTAGTGCATGTACACCATGATCTCTCTCTCACACACACATATATATAAATATAATATATACTTTATTAACTCCACATTATCAAATAGTTTAGAGTAATAATGAAAGATACCTATATAATTTAGAGTAGTAATTTATTTTTATTTTAATAAAAGTAAGTATTGGGAGTCTTATTTTTTCTTTCCCTATGTTTGTGTAATGATTTTCCATTAACTATACTCCTAAACCGATCTTGAACACTAATGCATTCCAATGGATAGACCAACGACATATTACGTTCCCACTTATGCCATCCAAGCTTGCCATTCACATCCAATTGCCCCCCTTTTCCCCTCAAACTTCTTCTCTGTACATAAGAGTTATACTTTTTTTATATGAAGTTCTGATATTAATATATAAGTTTTAACCCATGTAAATCTACTTAAGAGTATTGGTTGAGGGCCATTTAAGAGAAATATTATTGCTAGCACTGGTGTCAATTCAAGGACTGCATGCATAACCATAGTACTACTAGTGTAGGCCATGATCAACTCCTTCACAAGTACAATAACTTCAATTGGGAGGATGAGACTTATAACAAAGCATGTGATCATCACAACCAATACCAAAAATATTGTAGTCACGAAACCTCTTGCTCCCAACTCATTCTCAAGACTTGTACTACAAAAAGAAAAAAGACCAGTTTAGAGTTTAAGCTTCCACAATCCATATCATAGTTAACAGAAATAACTTAAGAATTTAAGTCTCACAATCCACAATATTTTAAAAATATATATAGTTAAGAACCCGTCAGTCTCATCTTGCTGACAGGTTGTGAAAAAAAATCCCATGCCCAGTTTTCATAAGAAAAATATTTTACGAAATACACAAGGGAAGAACTTGAAAGTGACATATAATTAACAACTCTGGAAAAGCACAAAATATCGAACATAGTTGGATGCAATGTTTAAAAAAATGAGAAAGTTGTACCCATTGTGCAATAATATTATTATGACATTTGAAGTAGAGAAGAATTTCGTGAACTTGAAGGCATGAAAATCAAGAGTGAATGTCACAGAAAGAGGATTTCACATTGTTGGGGATCTATTCCACAAAGTAGGAGTTCTTTATTTGTACATTCATCATGTAATCATCTACCTCCTTAGAGCTCATCTTCCCATGGAACATGGCAGAGGCAATCAGGTAACGACTGTGTTAGAGATCAAAAACACACATCATTTTCTTCGAGTCCCACATTTGTCGAGTTAACTTCGGGATTGTAAGCACGTGGTATTGCTACGACTTGCAGGAGGTCAATGGGGAAAATCCAACCATGAAGAAATGCAGGCAAAGGAAGGGAATCAGATTCATGTCTAAATTTCTCAAATATGAGTTTAGCTGATCAAGGAACCAGAGGCAGCAGGTCACTCTACTCATTGTGGCTGAGATCAAGTGGTTCAAATCTCCAACTGTTCCACCATAACAAATGATTAAGCCCTTTCAGATTTTAAATTACTCGGATATTTTACAATAACAATGTTTTAAATGCATTGTTTAAGAAAAAACTGTTGCAAGTTGTAATCGATTATAAAGGTCACAAACAAATGCATTTAAGATCAAGATAATATAGAATTGTTGTAGAAGTAGTGGAGAAAATTTATATCTAAAATATTTCATCAAGAAAGAATATCAATTGAAATTTTCAGAGAAAAACTTTGGTGGCTAGATTATAACTAACCTATTATCACAAAAGATATAAAGTGCATCATTATCCACGACCATGCACTCATCGACATTATCCACCAGTTGGTGCACTGACAGTGTAGCATTGTAGGGCTCCACAACTGTGCTCGACACTTTCAGAGAAGGAAACAAAGAGAAAGTGAGAATCACACGGTCCATGAGTAGAGCCCTAGGAACAAATATTCTAAAATTGGCCTCATTGTAATACACATTCACTCTCTCCAGCTAAAGATTAGATGTGCTGAAGAAGGTGAGCAGAGGCAAATAAATATATAAAACTTTAATTGCATTGCCTCTGCTCACCTTCTTCAAAGTGGTATCAGAGCCGTAAGGTCAGGATCACTGGAATTTGCTGCCAAAAGTCATTGCTAGGGTTTGCAGTGTGGAGATTTCCAAAGAATCAATTGTTTGTAAAGCTGTCTAAAGCTAGGGTATATTGTGAAGCATTTTGGCATCAGGCAAAGGAAAGGATTTGGATAGTCAAGGGATCTGGTTATGGACATCAAAAGGAATACAATAGGCAAGAGAAAATGGAATTTGAATGCAGTTGTCGAGGTCAAAATTAAGGGGGAGTGTTGGGATATGTAATTTCTCCCTCTAATCAAATGTAATTAATTAAATGTAAAAGGAAAAAAATAAATGGAAAATGAGAAGCTTCTAGATGGCAGGAATATTCTAGAAAGATAGAGATAAGGATTAAAATATTTATTTGTAAGAGACAAGTCGGCCTCAGATCTAGAAAGGTCTAGGTAGTTTCTAGAATAATCTATGTAATTCTTAAGACCTCTATTTAAGGAGGCAGATGTAATGGATTGTGGGGTGGTGGAGTGTTGGAGCTGACCAAGTATGATGAGTTTATGAATTTGTAAGATTTCATATTGATGATGAATGAAATATAAGTCTATGATATTTTATGAGTTTATTATTCTGTGTTGTGTATTGATCCATATCCAGACTTATAGTTTATCCCCAACTTTTTTGATGTTTTTTTTAATGAATATATGATTTTTTTACTAATTTTTAAAGTGGACACATTTTGAAAAATAGAAATTTGAGCATGCTCCTCAATTTTTTTGAAAACTAATAAAAATTCATTTTTAAAATATGTGTAGAATGAAGCCTAATTTCTAAAAATGTAATTTATTTGAAATTTCAATAAACAATTAAAAAATAAAGTAAAAATTACCAAACATTAGTTTTTGACCCAAAAAAATACACAAACAAAAAAAATTAGAGATGAAAGTCTTAACATAGTCAAGATGTAAAAAAATTACATGGTTAGATAACTGAGAGTTTAACATTATCCAAGTTTTTTCTTTCTTGATCTTGAAACACATGCAAACCTATACACAAACAAAAGAAATTAGAGATGAAAGTCTTAACATAGTCAAAATGTAAAAAAATTACATGGTTAGATAACTGAGAGTTTAACATTATCCAAGTTTTTTTTTACTTGATCTTGAAACACATGCAAACCTAATGGGGATCACGCTTGAGATTATCTATTTTTTTCTAGAATAATGAAAAACACGTTTTTGGGAATTCTAAAGTGAGTCCAAACCTTTGGGTTGGAAATCCAAAGCAAATCCAAGCCAAAGGCTTGGAAATCCCTAAAATAGACAAAAACACAAGCACATTATAACATGTGCTCATGCTATTTGAATGCATTGAAAAAATGTGAGTATGTTATAACACGCTCACATTTTGTTAATGCTTTCACAAAATATGGGCATGTTGTAACACACTCGCCTTATATTTTGCATTGAAAATTTGTCCTTATCTTTTTTCTCTCTCTTCTTTTTCCCCGTCTTTTAGTGAAACTATTACATGATAAATATTTAAGTTGAAATTTACATAAAGACATTTACTTTATTATACTTTAAGTTATATTTCATGTATATAGTTTTAGGATGTTTGAGAGTCATTTCGGATATGTAGGAGTTATAATGCAAATTCTAGTTTTTGAAAGATTTTATAATTTTTTAGACAATCAAATTTCAATAATTAGTATATCAAATTTCAATAATTAGGAGGTCAA
>VDFB02187425.1:0-13176 GCA_007258455.2 Sequoia sempervirens | reverse complement strand
ATTGTTAGGATGTATGATTCTAGGGATGACACTGTTCTCAACTTTCGATTAGGGATTGATTGGCCTCACTTCTAGGACACTATGAGGAGATATGTTGAAGGTTATTCTTTGGGGTTGAGCAAATTATATTTCATGTTGCCTAGGATCGAGTTAGGCAATGAGATTTCAAATATTGACCTCACTTAGGCACCTTGGCAAGAGATTTTTTATGATACAGATTTCATCCCTCGTAGATATCTTAGTTTGGGTGTTGGTGATGTTTACTTTTTGGGGTCATAGGAGTTGAGAGTGCATATGGGGCATGATGAGTTTATAGTTTTATTTAGAGTAGCACAGTGACAACAAGGTGGACATTTGTCGAGATTGACTTGGGACCTCAAAATTACACTTGGGTTCAATTGGGTTCAACTAGATGTTATTGCGAGTGCCCTGACATTGCTTGAGGACAAGTAATCTTTGGGGAGGACAGACTCTAATATCCCCGTTTTCAATAGTTGAATGCAACTTTGGATTTTTCAATAACAATCAATGTTCCTAGTAGGGATTATCTATTTCCTAAGGAGCTCAAGAGTATTTTGACACCTTTATTTGTCACTTCAAATCGAGATTTGGTATTTTCTGTAGTTTCAATGTTGGTGTGAAAATATTTAAATATTCAAATAATTATTTAAGTTGTCAAAAAGGCATTAAGTTAATGGCAACTTCAATTAATTATTTTAATTATTTTGTTAAAAATATTGACTTGAGTTGAAAAACTAAAATATTTAATAAGTCAATTTTTGAGTGAAATAAGGAGAAAATTAAAACTCGATAAATATGAGTTTTTCAAGAAGCAAGTGGTAGTTACAAAAAGTTGAATAAAGGCTTTGGGAATATCATTTTTCAAATATGTTGGCTTTTATTTATCTTTTGTTTTTTGGAGAATTTGGTTTTTAAGGGCTTGAGGACTAAAACCCTCAAGTTCGAAGGATTGGACAAAAACTCGAATCCTTTTCAAGAAAAATCATATAGGTTTCGTAGTTGTGCAAATCGTTATCAGATTTTAAAATTTGTGAGGTCTATTTCAAAGGCAAATTTCATTTGGAGAATCAGATTTAATTGTTTGTAGAGGAAAATCTAAGTTTAGAGTAAAATATTATATTTGAAGAACTCTACCACGTACCATTGCTATTAATTGTATTGGTTCAATTGCAGAAGACACTTCTAGTGACTTTATCTTATATTTGCAATTCTTTCATATATTCCAATCAAATGGAGTCGATTTATATTTTGGAGTAAGGTTAAAGGAGTGTTGTATGAGTTCTCGACTCTTATGCAAAAATTCAAGGATTTATTCCTAAACATAACATCCATATTGTCCATCTAGGAAGGGGTCAATGCTTATTATTGGCACCACCAACTTAGTGGTTGTCGTATAATTTTGGGAAGGTAACAAGCATATTAAGGGTGATGTGAGTTTCCCAAACTCATATTTAGCTGTCGTTGTAGTCATAGAAAAAAGTCAAACTATGGAAAGGAGATTCCATAGAGTTGCAGGTGATTTCTAAAGTCGAAAATCTCATTTGATACAGCTTGCAAGAGGTGGGACCCTCGAGGTTTGACGTAGTAGTCAAGGGGAAGGTCAAACCAATAGTTAGCAGTTAATAAAGTTTTAGTGCCATCCAACTTCAGTTGGTCTGTATGAAGTAAAGATGATGTGTGAGCTTAGTGTGTAGTCACCGTCCCATGGTGCAAGGAGTGTCGTGCAAGTTTGAGGTGCATAAAATATAATAAACCTCCTATTAATTATTAGGTTAGAAGTATAGTATTGTTGATTATTACTTGTGACATCTATGGTCATTATTTTGGAATGTAAAATATTTGACATAAATGACATATCATTGATATCCCTTTTACTTCAATCTGGTGTTGATAATACATATGCTTATATTACTTGTATCTATATTAGTGAGATCTCTTTATATTGAATGTGTTATGAGGAACAATTGTCAAATATTGAATTCAAACTGGAAAACAAACTTAGAACAAGGGGTTAATTGCTTTATGAAATGTTTGTGTGTTGGAATCAGGAAAGTGAAAAAATTTTGCATCCAAAATTTCCTAGGATTTTTAATTCTCAATATGAACATGTTTCGTTTCATTTTTACAATCATATTCATCAACATGCATCTCAAATGATAAAATTTTCACTTGTAGCAATGCCCTTTACCAACATGCAACTCAAATTGCAAGGTTCTCATGTGCAAAATGTTTCTTTTGACAAGCATAGTAGGCAAGAAGGAGCTTTGCATATCTAAAGATGATAAATCATAAAACATTGACTAATAGAATGATGATGTGGAATTATGAAAATTACAATTGCATATTTCTTTTCTAAATTGTTTTCTATAATGTGATCATCTACTAAAGAAAATCAATATTTAAAAACTATAAATAGTAATCTATTATGGGTTTTAATTTCACAAAAATGGTTTAAAAAAAAATCATTAGGCATATTGTTGAAGTCAATTTTTTTCTTTTGACATTTCCATGACCTTATACTTGCAGGTTCAAGGCTAAGGGTTGGGTTACTATGCCTTTTCCGAGCCTAAATCCAAATGAAAAACATATATTGTGAGTTTCAAACTTTTTGGAATGACTACACACTTTAAAATGGGTACCTATTTTAAAGCTGAAAAACTGACACTTCCCCGAAAAGTGGACTTGACTTCTTGCACTTAGTCTACTTATTTGATCAATGTATACTTGTATATGTGATTGAAGTAGCTTCTATTTGATGATATTATTGTGTCTTTAAGGTTTATTTATTAAAGGGTGCATGAAACAAGTTTTAAATCCTTAGAAATCTTTGAATTTCTTGGGTTTTCCAATTTGTCTAGTCTGCGCTAAGTTTGGGTGCTAAGTCCGAGTAAAAAATCAGCTTGTCGATTCTGAGGCGAGTCTGAGTCTTGTAAAACTACTCTTAAGAGATACTTTCGAAAAAGGATTGTAGGTCAAATTAGTTGTTGCATTGTAGGGGATTTAATGTCTCAAAGACACATATGGCCCTACATGGGTTAGGGCTTCAAATTGTTCTTATACTAGGCCTAGTATATAGTATATACACATTATGAAGGGTTTGTTAAATGGTTCTTATGAGTTTTGTTTTTTATTGTTTAACTAGTTATTAATAAATTGTTTTTTAACCAATTAGAAACAAAAAAAATCCTATTGAAATAAAATTTATCTCTCTAAAGTGAATATGTAAAATATTTAACTTCATAAATTTTAAAAATTATTTCTCTTGAACATGATTGGCTAAACAAAATTGTGTTATGATGGATTTTTAAGAAGTATCAAAGTGAATTATTATTTTTCCATTTTTTAAGAATGGATTTTACTTGCTTCCACATACATTATCTTTTATAAATTAAGCTACAAATAAATAAATTATAAATAAATTAAATAATATTAATAAATGTTTAGTAAAAGATTATAGTTGAGAAAGTTTGATAAAAAAATATTAATATAATTTTAATTTAAAAATTTAAAAATTTAAATTATATCTTGTCATTTTTATAATATATTAAATAATTACTATAAATATGTTCCATCAAGCTAGAATATAGGCATGCAACCATTTTGTCCATCAAGCTAGAATATAGACATGCAACCATTTTGTCCTATAAACTAGAATAGAGGCATGCAATTGTTATTTTCCATTTAATGCAGTATCCTAAAATTTATATTATAATGATTAATATATTATTTATATAATTTTAATAATGATTAATATTAATGTGTCAATGATTATATTAAATTGTCGATAAGGGCATGGTTCGGTGGTCAAGTCACTTGGTTGTAGTGACGGCCACTAGGGTTCAAACCCTTGCAGGGCCAAAGTGCTTGCAGGCCTTGTGCCTTCGTTGGGCCAATGTGCTCGTGGGTTTGGTAGTTTCTTGTGGTTTCTTGTACCCGGTTCATAGCTCTAGTCAAAAGCGTTTTATCTCTAATAATATGGGTGCATTGCACCTTTTCAAAAAAAATGATTATATTAAATTTTTATTTTTTTAATTGTTTATTACTATTATGATTATATTAAATTTTAGGATATTGCATTAAACCATGGAAAAATAGCAATTGCATGCCTATATTCTAGTTACACCGAGAGGCATCTACAGTTTCATCCACAAGTCTATGTAAATTTTTATCCATGGCATTTAAAATGACACTTGTACAGTGCCACATTGGAGGCGGTTAGGTATTCAAGATTTGAAAGGACACCCACTGTAAGATTTTCTCGAGCCAATTTACATGATCTGGATTCCTTTAGAGAAGCTCCGATGTTTGACACTGGTAAGGAATGTCCTGTTTGGAATGGGTTGTTTTGTGCGGCAGGGTATGTGCACATTGCCATGGCATTAGATGAGTATTTGCAAGGATCCATGGTAGTTGTTCTATCTGTTCTCAAACATGCCTCTTGACAGAAAGTTTATTTTGTAGATGCTGAAAATGAAAACCTTGAATTCACAAATGAAAATCAACATGCATTCAACATCATATCAATGAAATATTTACAAATGAACACAAAAGAAAGAAATGAAATACTAATTACTAAGAAATCAAACACATGCATTCAAAAGTAAAATCACTTCATTGTTATCCTATCTACAAGATCTTGTCTTTGCTCTTAGATTTTTGCAGCAAAAAGCACAAGAGGCTATGTAGAATGGATTTGATCAAAATGAGATTGGACTTGTTCTCATGATTGAAAAGTGAGGAGGAAGAGGGCTTTTATAGATGTCCTTGTGGGAAAGACCCACATTTTGGGAAGAATGTGGGATAAAAGAATGAGATGGAGAGATGATAATTATCCCATTTTAATTAAATGTAATTTGTGAATTTATTAAATGATATGAGTGGGAGAAGGATAAATAAGATGAAATGATGGATTAATGAATATGGAAATATGATTATGTATGAATATAATAATTATGTATAAAATGTGTAATAGATGTATTTAAATGATTATAGATTAACAATTTATGCAATAGACTTAGAGAGAAATATATTAATGAATTAATTAAATAGATATTGAAACCTATTTAATTAATAGAAGAAATTAAATTATTATAAGGACATTTTTATGTTTCTACATTTCTTCTATTTTTTGGTTAGGCATTCGTGGGTTTGCAAGTATACTCTCTCCATCGTATGCCCAACAACTCTCAAGTAAACTAATTTTATAAGATATTGAAGGAAAACATGTATATATATTCTTTACTAGCTATTTATATAGATTTATATGTTGTTGAATTATAGATATGTATGGTGTGGTTTCGTTCTTTTAGAGCAAGAATTATGTATGGGCATACGTGACCTATCCTGGAGAAACTCTGACATAGGCCAGTTCAATAGTATGTTGCAACTAAATCTCTGGGGGCATTGCAGTCTATTTCAATTTAATAGTGGCCTCTCCTGTCCACTCTCTAGCCAATCGTGGATAACAGAATTATAGGCCCCTTCTAAATGCTAGCTAAACCTCTAGATTTGACATGGTTTTGATCGATGTGATTGTGAATGGGATTTGGAGTTCAAATTTTTTTGAAAGATATATGGTACAAATTTTAAGCATGCCACAATTTAGCTGCTACGATTTTGATTGAGAGCGGTCCATCATTTTGGGATCAAACCCCTTGTGGCCTTGGCTACCCAAAGATGAGAAACTAGACTTCGAATTTAGGGCATTGATTTTGTAATCATTACAAAGTATTCCAAGAATCTAATGACATATTTTTGCTTGTAATTTGTTGCATGGACCATTAACAATAATTTAAGCATGTAAATGAGAAATGTAGATTTTAAAACACAAGTTGTTAGTTACATGCCAGTTCAGATTCAGATAAAATTAACAAGAATTCTAGTGGCAGAGTAATGAATTGAAGAGGAGACATTTTTTACCTAAGTGATTGCTGTGAAGATGAGTAAGGTTTGGTAGTGGGTAGCTATCAACTTGAGAAATAAGAAGTCTTCTTGCCGTATTTTTCTATGGAATTTTGAAGAAAAATATGGAAAGCAAAAGTAAGAATAGGTTACAAAGATTTTCACAATAAGAAGGCTTAATGGCATCCCTATTCATGATTTAATTTGTTTCTTCTGCATATGCAAACAAGGTTACATTTGTTGTGATTTAGAGTAAGTAATCCTGAAATCTACTTGTACCTATTTTAAGCATGAGGTCCTATGAATTTTTATATTACCACAAAAAAATGATAACTCTCGACATATTTTATATATATTAATATTTAATATATGTATGCTAGTATTATTTACATTTAAATAACTTAAATGTCATCAAACTAGAATATAGACATGCAACCATTTTGTCTCATAAGTTTTTGAAATTAAAAGCGACAAATAAAGGGTGTTGTCCCTTTAGTATAGGGCCCTGTAGGCCAATCAGAGTGAAAACAAGGCACAACAAGCCATCAAAACAAGGGAGCGAACCCTTAGAACAAGGCCCTATAGGCCATCAATAGCAGGAAACACCGCAAAAACACAAGGGTGCGGTCCCTAAAGAACAAGGCCCTATGGGCCATTAACCAAGAAGCACGGTAGAAACCAAAGACCTAAAGCAACCCAAGCCAAAAATAGGCTTACAACCCCTTCCTGGCACTAACCCAAGAGCAACATAACACATAAAACCATCTCCCTGTAAAAGCAGTACAATAATCGTCCTTCCACTGAGGAGGTCACAGACCATCTATAATAGTAGACCTGTAACATGTCTTCCACATGAAGGCAAACCAGAGTCACACATACTCTCAACCATACAGGGGTCAGAATTATCCATCACAAAAGATGACCAAACTTCTAGAAGCTTCCACCAACCCGATACCAACCCCAAAACCACCTCAATAGGCTGGTGCTCCCCTCTAAAAGAGAGGAAGAAGTGCAGACCAAGACTACCAACATAAACTCCCTCCAAAGCCAACATGATCCACCTCAATAGGAACCAACAAAGGAGAGAAGCACCTCCCATCAGGCCTACAATCACCAACTCCACCTCAATAGTAGTATTCACCTCAATAGAACAATGCGATTGTAGAAACATGTAGCAAGAAGGAACATTAGTAGAATAGGCTCACAAGTCCTCCCAAGGCATCCAGGTGGAAGAAACAAAAGGAAGGACAGGAAAATCCTCCTAACCCACACCATAAGCAACCCAAAACACCTTATGGTCCGCAGCTCCCACAAACATTGGAGCACCATCCAACTCAATGAGGTTCCAAAAAACTAGGAGACAGAGCCTCATCTCATTTCTTAGCAAAAGCCCCACCACCAACATTTTGAACAACATGGAAATCTTCCAAAAGGACAAAACCCACCACTCCAAACCAGAGCAGGGATCCCACAACCCTTGAAGGGGCAACAGAGCATTCAGGCGAGTACCCACCAAGCCACAGGTCAAAAATGACCCACCAAACACAAAGTTTGTAGTCTTAACCAAAGCAGCGCCTACAACCCAAAAGCCTCCAATCATAGCCAAGGGAGAGGCCCAGCCAACCACCCCCTGCTCCCAATCACAAAGGAACCCCCCATAACAAAACTGCAGACACCCACGTCCTTACGAAATAGACAATGCACTCAACACTGAGCCACAAAGCATAGACCATGCACTCAACACCGAGCCTCAAAGCATAGCCACAGACACCCCTCATCCTGCCAACACTGCAAGGAAGACCACCAACATGGAGAGTTACACCCGACACCCCACCCTGGAAGAGGGAAAATAGGGACACACCCTAGGCATCAAGCGAAACAACCCCTCTACCCACAACAGAGACCCCAACGCAGAACAACCTGTAGGCAAGAAAAGAAGTCTCAGCCAATGCAACAGAGTACTCTGATAGGCCCCAGGCAACAACATTCACGTCCCCACGGAGGCCAGCGACTCCAATGACAAACACCATACCACCAACGGCCCCAGACGTGGAAGCTAGGGAAAACAAATGGGAAGGAAAAACAACTCGCTTCCCATAGCAATCATCCAACATTGAGGAGAAACATAGCTTGACACCAACACAAAACAACCGACAGGCAAGAAAAGAAGTCTCAGCCCACACAACAGAGTACTCCGAAAGGCCCCAGACAACAACACTTACGTCCCCATGGCGGCTAGAGACTCCAACGACAAACACCAAACCACCAATTGCCCCAGACGCAAAAGCCAAGGCAAACAAATGGGAAGGAAAAACAACTCACCTCCCATAGCGATCATCCAACACCGAGGAGAAACACAACTCGTCCCCATCCAAATCATCCTCCCCCTCGTCATTCAACTCAAAGGATTTCAAATTTCCTCTTCCGTGCTCATTCCCGCCCAGGCACAACGGTTGCAGAGCGGTCTCCATTCTTACCATTGTTATGCAAGAAGGTTGTTCTAATTTGTGTGGTTGAAATCTATGTCTCATAAGTTAGTATATAGGCATGCAACTATTTTTTTTCCATAAATGAATATCATAAAATTTACATGATTAATATATTATTTACATAATTTTAATATTTTTTAGTATTAATGTGTTATATTTTATATATGGATGATGTAAAAATTCTAATATGTTTATTTTTTGTTTTTTAATAAATATATTTGTGATATTAGTTTTCTCTATATAAAAATATATCTTTTAAGTATTTATATTTTTATAATAAAATTATTTTAATAATAATTCATAAATTTATTTTTAAAAATCATTTATTAATTTTTTTATAATATTTTTAAATAATATTATTTTATAAATCTTAAATATACAATTATAAAATCAATATTACACTATTTAGTAAATAAAATAATAAATTATGAACTTTAATTTATAATAAAATTGACATTTATTGATGATTTTATAAGTTAAATTATTCACATGTTTTAATTTTTAATAATAAGTTAAATAATTAGAATTATAAAAAGGTTATTTTTGTTCCATTAAGTCATGCAATATCCTATAATATAAACATGAAAAAATAATTAACAAAATTAAAATATTAAAATTAATAATTAATAAAACTTATATTTAATTTTTTTAACCCTACAAAATTATAATTACAATAATATAAAGACAAATACTCAGCCACTACGTGGCACTTGCTGTGTATGTTAAGGGAGGCATAGATGCGAATCCGTAACGGGATGATGCAGCTAAGAACGAAGGAAAATCCCCAAGTCTGGTATGAACCCCACCTTTTGTGCCTAATTTATAACTAACTCCGTTTTCTACACTTTCAATTGTTAAGGGAACTGAATGTCACTAATGAGAAAATTTATGTTCCTGTATAACAAAAAGAGTAAATAGATCAAAATGTGAATTACCCTTAGTTATGCTTTGGTAGTGAATGTAGTTTGCACCAACCATATGAGAGAGGAATCAAGTGGGATGTTTGTTATGGCCATAATTCTTCCCAGATAATTTGACATGGTTCGGTACTCACAATGCCCAAGCTAAGAATTGCACAATCATATGCTCCACCACAAATACTGAGATGGAGACGGCAAGAAATACTGGAAAATGTTTCGGGGCCAGCAGTGACAGAATGTTTTTGTGGGAGCAAGAGACGACAACTTAAATTCTTTAATTCAAAATTTAAATAATAAATCTTAAATCTAGGAAAGTATAAGACACTCATTTTAAGTATAGCAGCACTTGAAAATTTAAAATTTCATTGATTTGAGTTTAGCAGTACATGAAAATTAGGATTCCATGAAGATTCACTGATTCAGGTATAGTCATGCGTGCGAATATTAAAAATTTGATTCTTTCGTCGCGTTCACAACTGCTGCAGTGGCAAGTGAAATGGTGATGCAAATGAAAGTGGATTGTGCTTTAAAATGCTAGAATTTTGGGTTTCAAAAGAATTGTGGGAAACCTAGTGAGACCCCAAAGCCCGTTTTTCCTATTTTCATGGGTTTTTTAAAATCCAAATTTCATTATTAATAAAACAGACATAAAGGATATCTGGCCATCCTTGGGACGGTTGAGGGAGGTCTGGGGTTTTCCATCTGCTCATGCCCCGTTTTGGGAACATTTCCTGGTTAACTTCATATCCTCGAATTGCCTAAGATATGGAAACACTCAGGAAAGCTCCAGGGAGGATCCCTGTTTACCCCTAACACGATCCTCAATACTGAGTAGATATTTGTTGCATGCCGCATACCACGCTAACGTGCCAATTTATCTTCACTTTTTTCAAGTGCAAAGAAAGTGATTATATAACTACCTAATGCCCTAAATGCTAATGTGTCAAAGAAAGAAATGTAAAAAGTACTAACAAGAAATATGATTCTTAGCTAGTTATGCATTTGGTGGAAAATGGAAATGCCTTAATTTACAGTTATGAAGAGAATTTTACTAACCTCACGAACCGCAATCACTACACCTACAAGTTCATCATCAAGAAGCCTTTTCAGGACTTCATTCTTTTTTAGTGCCATAACAGCCTCATCCAATGATTTGGGCAACCTCTTCAAAGCGCCTTCCTTCAGATCGGCTGGGTTTGATGCTGTTTCCAAATAACAACTTCTGAAGCTCAGAAATCGGTACGATAGGAATAAAGAAAGGGAAAACTTAGTCATAAGAGGAAACATATAAAAACAATCTCATAAAAATCATAATGCTCAGAATTTTATGAAAGCAAACAGAGAAACAGTGTCCATATGGTACACAGAAAAGACAATGGAAAGCATTGGAACCTGGGATGAACGTAAGTTTAGAAACAATCTAACTAGTTCAAGCAAGCAGAAAACAATTCAGCAATAAGTGTAATGAGCTGACCAATTTACATAAATGCAAAGGCAATCGCTTATGGCAAGGTAACGGCTATTTCCAGTCTAAGGAATAGATGGGAATTCACTCAAAAAGCGCACATTGTGTCAACATAAAAATTAGATTCACGGAGGCAGATAAATTATAACTTGGAAAAGAAAATTAGAGAACTTCTACATTTAAGTTACAACAAAATTTATTCAAAACTCAGAATAGCAGTCTTCTTTAAGTTTAGCAAAAAAATACATCATCGCCACAGGGACTATTGACTTCACAAAGAAAGTGGAACAAAAATTGCCAAATGGAAACAAGATATTTTAAGAAAAATATATATTGGGAGTTTAAAAATGAATTTGGCTACATGGAGAGTATTAATCGAGTGTTGATATCATAATTGCCAGGCCCAAATACGGATTAGCACAACCATCAAATGTTTTGATCTCAAAGTTGCTCACAACTCCACTTGAAATGCCAGGAGGACATGCTGTCCGGATTGGAGCTTCTCGATTTTCCCTTCCCCAACAATAGTATGCTCCACTCCATGTATTTGGCTGCAATCGGTCATAACTGCAATGTATATCAACATAAGTGTAACTAAAAATAATGGATCATTACAAAATGGCACACATCTAAGTCAATAATTTGGACAATGTTGAAAAGAAGCACAAAAAATTAATTTAATGTCAGATTCCACAATTGGAACATCTGCTCACTTGTTCATCACTTGAAGAATTATGAACTTTTTACAAATAACAATTGTTTGAAAATTGGATTATTCTGACCTTTCCCAACTTATCAATTCAACTAAGAATTAGAGATGCCACATCACTGTATTAGTGAACTTCTATACGAAATACAAGCTAAGAAACCCATACATCTGAAACCTAAGGAACATTCTATTAGTTATTGAAATTTTCCATTTTTACAGGCACACAAAATTGAAACTCGCCCTTGCACTCAATCTCATGCCTATGGCATAGGGTTTGCATTAACTCAAAAGTGGCTAGTCATGGAAACCAAAGAGGGGTATGGGGAAACTATTTTATCTTCATTTTGGCCATATATTGGGATACCGGGATCATGGTGATATCAAGATGATCCCAGCCAGCTTCGGGGATGACTTTGGCAATCTAGCAAGTAATTTGAATGCAAGAGAACAAACTTCTGGACACCATTTTCAAGGATTTCAGAAACTGATCTGCACCTCAAAGAGATGTGATTGACCTCTTTATGGCCATCACTGCATCAGAAATAGATTGTTTACAGTCTGTGCACCAACAGCTGACTATGATGACAATTAGCTCTTGAGAGCCAAGCACAAATAAATTTTAAAAGGAAAGGTGTTTTCTTTACTGAAACAGGTCAGTTAGGGCTGTAACATTTTGCTTTCCAGATTCCTTCAACCCTCTAAATTAATCATAATTATGATTTTTATTTGTTGTTTCCTGCACCTATTTGAGATCCAGTTAGATTTATTTGTCGTTTTTCTTTTTAATGCATGTCTATCATCAAGTCTGCATGGTTGGGAATGACAGCTCTCACTGTGAAGTAGTTTTCCATGGTTACGTTACTACTCTCCCTTGTCATGCAAGGAAGAGATTAGAAGCAGTGATGTTAATCCAACAATCCTTTCAGCCAAATAGCACTGTAGGCAGCATCAAGGCATGACACAAGATTATTTAGGAAAGTGCACATGCTCAATTCATATACATAATATAACTTGAATAAGCACCACTACATCAAATACTGCAATATTTGAACCATTATGTCAATATTTGAATCATTTCTTTTGTTCCTTTGAACGTGTCCTTGATACTGCTACAGTGGACCATCCTGCTAAAATTGCTTCTTCATGTTGGTCACATTGGTCACGACCTTCTGTAGGAGGGTAGCTGCAGAACTTGGGACACTAGCTTAATTTTGTCTTTCTTGATTTCACTAGTAGTGATCATGTCATCTTCGAGCTTGACTACCTGTGCCTAGGCTTCATCAAGCTCATCAATTTCACAAGTTTTGATCAAGAATGCAATCTTTGATGGAATCACATTGATGAAGAAACTGAGAATATTTGTGGAGAAGGCCTAAAACTTGTGTTAATTTTTTCCACAAGTCAGTTGAATCATGCAACAAACTCCCTCATGGGCTCATTGTCATCAATTTTTGCATTTGAGAGTTGAGCAAACAGAACTTGACCATCCTCATCCAACGGAAGCATGACAAGAATTTCATGCGTATTGTCTCCAATTGGTGATGCAACCTGCAAATAGATGATGGAACCATTTTGTATTTGCTCTAGCCAGAATTTCAACAAAATGTCAAACTGCATATTGTGTGTTACTCCAAGAATCACAAGTTGTAGTAAAAGATGAAATATGTTAAT
>VDFB02187424.1:0-15002 GCA_007258455.2 Sequoia sempervirens | reverse complement strand
TTTAAAAGCAAGTGTTCGACCGAACATCTTTAGAATGTTCAGTCGAACCCTTTTAAAATACATTTTTTTATTCCATGTTATGTGGGTTCGGTCGAACAGGGGTTTGGTTGAACCCCTGTTCGACCGAACATTTTTTTTTGTTTGATCGAACCCACATTTTTTTAGCCTGCCCCCTTGAGGCACCAAAATTGCTCAGAATTTTGCACTTCGAAGGTCGATTTGAGAATGAAAATGGAGGAGATCTCAGAAACCAAACTAGTATTAGGCTCCCCTCAAAATGAGCTATCCAATGAATATAATTTTAATATGTTTTGATTATATTATCTATCTATTTTTTAAGTTTTATTAAATATAGGTTTTTCTCCGAAAACAAAACTCTTTGTTCTGCACAAGTGGAAAAATAGAAGATTATGAAAAAAAAAAATTAAAAATATGAGTGCACCAGATATTGGAGTCCTTGATCCAACAAAAAAAATAAAAAAAATTGATACATATAGTAAAAGTTATGCGTTATACGGTCGTGTTATGTTTGAATTGTAATTGGTTTGACTTTGAAACTTGATTAAAGAAAAAATAATCAATAAAACTATCTAACCAAGTGGAAGCACTAGATATCGAATTACAAATCTAAATTTGAAAAAATGGAAATTTATCTTTCAAGGAAGAAAAAAAGTTATGCGTTATACGGTGTGAGTCACTTTTTAAAAATACTGTTTTTTGAAAAAAACCAATTTTCATGGGAGATGGAAAAAGAAGTGCAATCTGATTCCAAAAAAAATAAAAAATATATTTTTAGAATCTACAGACAAAATGTGACAATACTCTTGTTTGCATCATCTTCAAATTCCTCACGGTTTAATCGCTATAAGTGCCCAAATGTGAAGATTTTGTTAAAATAAAAATATCAGTGTCCAGTTTGGCCAAAAATTGTAAACCACTATTGTGGGATCACCCTTTGCATTGTCCCCAATTTAAAGAAAGTCAAGCAAAAACATGGAAGAATGATGATACAAATAGAAGAAGGTTTACGACACAAAAACCATGCCTGTATCCAAGCACTGACAGGGGTGATGAGGGTCATCCAGGCACACATAGCACAAGCACGGGGGAACACATCACAAAACACACGCACACACACACACAAGATCAAGAAAAGGGGCCTCCTCCTAACATTGATTAGTCAAGAGGTCATCTACTTCCCAATCTAAATCCTCATAAGGGGAAGGAGGATGAGCCTGCAATGGTAGGATGTTAAGAGGAGGAGCATCCGGCCCTCCCACAACAAGGGCTAAGGAAGAGGGCCCCTCAAGGTTCTCTCCGTCAAGCTCTTGTGGAGTCAAGGTCAACGATTTCGCGAAGATCGTTGATAGGGCCAGGACCTCATCCACGGAATTAACAATGCACCCCAAATGAGCACCATGCCTAATTTCAGCAGACGGGACAGGTTGTGCCTAAGGTTTATTGCTAATCTTGTTGAATGACTCGGGAGCAATGACAAATTCAGGGGAAGCCAAGACTGGTTCTGTTATTAGGACATAACAAGTCAATGAGGGGTCGTCATGTGGAGAAGGCGGGGTCCTCCTATGTTCTTCGTTCCTAAAGGGGCCATCCTCTGCCTCCTGTTTCATCGAAGGGGATGAGCTCCCCATGGACAAGGCCAGAGGCACAGAGGAACAGGAGGCAAGAACCATAGCAAATACAATTAAAGTATTAATCATATCCATAGGCTTTGGGAAGCATTGGATATCTGGGATGCACATTAGCAAAGGCGGCTCCACCGAAGGAGCGATGAATAACTGTACCCATTTAGGGTTAGGTGCATTCGTACTCACAATGGAAGCCGAAAGTAGTACAAAGCTAGACTAAAGAGAAGCAGAAGGAAGGGAGGAAGAAGACATTGTAGGAGGCCCTGAAGTAGGGGTGGTTGTTTCTTCCTCCTTTTGCGAGGCGGCCTGCTAGGCTAGGAGATCTTTTCATTGGCGCTTGCGTTCACATGCAAGGAGGTTTCTGCAGCTCTTGGAGTTAGAGGCTAGAATTTGCAAAGGGACAAGAGGTTCCTACTCAACTATAGGAATGTCTACTATGACCGTTTCAAGCGGAGGAATAGGTTCCTACACAGGAGCAGGAGGAATAGGCTGAGAAGTGACAGGATGAGTCGACTCGAGAGCCTCAACAACGGGCCTCTTTCCGCTTACTGCCTTAGGAGTAGAAACAGTAGGGGACATTGAAGGTTGAGACAATGAGGATTCACTCCGAGAGACCTTCCTGTCGTACTAAGTGGTTCTAGGTTTCATTGGTAGAATAGGAAGTTCAAAAGCAGGACACTTAGGCTTTCACCAACCGGGCACCATAGGGTTCTCCTATAGACAAGGAGCAGGACCCGATGGTACCTTAGCAGAGCGAGAAGCTCTAGACTGACCAGCAAAACAAGAAGAAGGAGGATCATGAGACCGCTTCTCTTCTTCCTTCTTTCATGCCTTAGTGGCATCGTTGTCAGCTTTAAGCAAGCCTTATGTGAGATGGCATAAGGTGAGGGATGGTATCTAAATTTCAGCCTCAGATGCCCTTTCTTATAGTTTTGATATGTTTGGTGCAACAGGTCCGTCCTAGGCAGAAGAGGACCCACAGACGCAAGCCATGGGTGATCCAAGGAGTAGCTACCACGTGCAACTAGTGGTCTATAACCGATGTCATGGATTACGTACATGGAACCTTTGTAGATAGATTTTATACATTTATGCATGACGGAGGGTATCACGTTTATTGCCACCAACCAAGGGATACCCAATTTCATCCTAAAGAGTTCAGACCCAAGAATTATATCAAACAGGAGTTTTATGAACTTAGGTCCAACTAAGACCAACAGGACAATACTACCCAAAGGGGGTATGGAAAGCCTGTCATGTGTGCAGATGAAAGTCATAGGAGCATCATATCCATCCTTGTGTAAAAAGTTTATTAGCATAATCTCCTTTGTTATTATGTTCACTTGTGATGTCGGATCAACGAGAACACCCACTACGATGTTTCCATTGATCCATGCAGGAATCTAAAGAGGAGATGGTTCTTTGTTAAAACCCATTAGTAGGTCCTGTGAAGTGAAAGTTATACCAATACCACTATCCATGAGTTGTGTAGAGGGGATAGGTTGATGCAGGAAGGAGGTCGTTACACACACTAGACAAAGCTTTCATAGAGTCCCTAAAGGTTGACAGATAAGATAGTGACCCAATTAAGGTTTCATCGTGCAATACCTTTGGAACCTTCCAACTATGCCAACTAGGGGTCGTAGGCTAGGTTGTAAAGCAACAACCTCACAACACTCTCACCTACAACACTCCTAGAGTATGAGGAAAGGAACTATCAAGATCACAGGGATGGAACCAAAATGGTTCACGTCGGGCTCACCAAAAATGTAAGAGAGGGGGACCACCACATGCAAGACCCAGGTCACGGAGGGTCAAGATGCGAGAGGTTGCTCTAACTTACCTCAGCTAAGTGTAATGTTAGGAAATGCGAGGAAAGAGTAACGAGGACCGTGAGGCCTCTTAGTTACTCTGCAAACCCAAAACATAGGAAAGGGCTAGGCAAGCCAGTTTTAGGTCTACTATGCCTATCAGGAAGCTCTCTCTATAAGGTGGGCATCAGCATTGAAATGCGCTAATCTCAAAAGATGCATTGTCCATCTGACCCAGAGACAATAGTAGAATGAGGACAACAACAAAACAGCTAACAGTCAATAAACTAACTAAAACTGTAAAGCGGTATTAAGTGATAGAAATACTCTCTGAGTATTATAGTATCATAAAATTAAAGAGAGAGTAAAGGAGGTCAACAAGAATTCAATTATGCCAGTTAGTCCTCACGAGATGATACTCCTACACCTGAGAAAGAGATGTTGGGTGTGGTTCGTATGCAGGGTGCCTCAATGTCGAGTCTGGATTTAAGGTGTTCCCACCTCCATGGACAACGAAATGAAGGATAAAGGAAACACTTAACTAAAAGAGCTCAAAACACTTACAAAGCGATTACAATGTAAACTCAATGATAGAGGGAGAGGAGGAGGAAGCTTACCACCTGCCAAGGCACTCAAGAGGCTTGGGAGAGCTCGGAAGGAACTCAGAGCCTCTCTGATGGCACGTGATTCAAACTTGCTCCACCACCAATGTAGTGGTGTTGCTTTGAGCTCACACAATGGAATCTGAGAATGCTACTTGAGGAAGCTACAGAAGTGGATGCAAAATTCGTGTTAAGCTGAGAATGAAGTCGAGTTCCAGAGATGAAACATATGGAAGGAGGTGAATAGAAGGAATGAAGAGAAACAACCATATTTGGGTGGTGGAATGAAGAAGGGGGTATTACAACTTCACCTCCAATGAGAAAAGAGCAATGCCCTGGGGACTGACCGCGCAGGAATCTATAGGGATGTAAAGCATCACCGCCTGGGCGATCTCATGCAGCGTCTAATTAAAAGCTACTCCTGAAATGCTCAAAACAAGCGCCAAGTGGGATGCAAGCAACAAACTTAGGTGGAATTAAGCCTCCAAACTCGGTTTTTTAAGGTGGATATGGGAAAAAGGGGATTTGCACATGGGGTGTGAATTCACTCATATACAGTATGTAATTGTGTACATTCTTGGAATACTGTAATTTTTGAAGTTATTTATTGAAATGGAATCCTTATTGTAAATTGTTATATCATCTTTGTTCTTTTGTTCTCAAGAAAGAAAATAATTTTTTTTATTGCAATGACTTGTTACATAGTTTATTAGCTTGTTACATAGATTATTTACTCGCATAGTGAAAACTTAGGAAAATTTTACTTCAGTGAACGGTTGGCACATTATAGAAGCCATGTAAGCTCTTGTAAGCTATGTTTTGTTATTATGATCATGCATCTATATGTAAATTATATTTGAAAGATGAATTCATTGCATGGGATTATGTAATGTTACTTTATTCATGCAATGTAATTTGGAATGGGTTTATTTCAAATATGCATCTATGTTATTGAATTGGAAAAATTTATTTCTATGTGTTGGTAAATTTGATATTTTAACATATATGGGTTAAAACTTGGGTGAAAACAATAGGGTAAACTTTGGGCATGCTACACCAAGTACATGAACTGTGACCAAGGTACCTCATTATTTCCCTCTTCAAGATATGCTAATAGAGGCAAGCATAATAGGTCCAAAATCTACCATTATCATATGGGATGGCTTCCCTTTAAATGGTCCCTCCTTGTTCCAATAAGCAAAGTGGTGCAATGTCCAAGGACAATCATCAATACCAAATTCCCATATTCATTGGTCAAGCTTCGTATTAGGTTACTTAGCCTAAGCATGAAAATATTAGAGGCACTAAGGACACATGACATTGGGCATGATTAGTCCCCAATTGCTCTTCTTATTAGGTGTCAAGTAAAAGATGTAAACCGCAATCTCCCATTTTGAGTTTCTTAAGAAACTTCTAGTTAAGCTTTTTGAGGTTTATGTCACTCATATGTTTTATGATTTACAATGTGAGAGCTTAGTAGTTATTTTCACATATTTGCAATACTAGCATTTTTTATGACCTAAATATTAACCTATTTTGTAGCCTAGAATTTTGATGATTTTCTTAATAATTTGAATTTTTTTAGTTGTGGCACATATATCCCATGATTTATAGAATCACTACCATATTGTCCACTTTTTTAATGTAATCTATGAGATTAATTTATATATTTCTTTTTATTAATGACAAAGGAATTGCTTCTATGCAAATGTTCAATACTAGATTGCATACATTAAAATATAACTTTAGATGTACCTTGGGCACTCAGTGTGATAATATTAGTTCATAGTTGCAAAGTGATATAGGTTTTATAAGAACGGATGTTACTTCATAATAAACTCCCTTCTTCTAGTGTAAATATTGAATACACTCATTATAAAGACTTATAGTGACCTATAATGCATGTTTCCTTACAACCAAAGAGTTGTCAAATGCATTTTCATGAGATGAAGAATTAAAATTCATCATTCTAAACCATTTCCATCTCTTACTACTGAATTGTATACAAACATGTACACTTATGATATTCCAACATTTTAAAATGACTAAACAAAAATTGTTAGTCATACGACTCATAGGTCTTTGAACATTATGAGTTGAACCTATTATAAAAAAATTCATATAAAGCAAATATAAAAATTCAAGATTTCGAATATAATTGTATTAAGGATTCTAAACAAACCTTAGATGTGGCAGATGGAGTTAGTATTCACTAGCATTTAGTAGATATGCATCTAATGCAAAATTATTCAATTGCTATTGTATCAAACGGAAATTAACTTTTACCACCATTTGTTAGGTTTGTCACATGTGAATAAAGTTGTCAATTTGACCATATCATGAATATAATTTAATATTTTTTTAAAATTCTATGGCTATCTCTCATTGTGTCTTTGAAATTATTATAACTTTGATCCTTTTGAGTTCCTCTTGTTTTAAACCTATTACCACTCCAAATTGAAATGGCATGTTTAGCTCTCTCCCAATCACCCTCAAACCCTTCTCATAAATATCAATCTATAAATCGGTGTCTACACAATTTTGTAATACCATGAAAGCATAATTACAATGCAATATAAATACTGATTTTATTTTACATATACAAATGTTATTCTGTTCTCTCTAACATCAATCTATAAACATTATTATGCGAAGTTTTTCAACTGTGATGCATATCTACAAATTACATGACAAACACAATTGTAATTTTTTTTATTTCTTCATATAAATTGTAATAGTTTATTTCTACTTAAAGCAAACAGATTGAAATCAAATTAATTTAAAAAATATTTGTGAATTCACAAATCTATTAGCTATCTCACAAAGCAAAAGGATGTGAAGCAACATTAGAAAAATCTAACCATAAATAAAATTAAATTTACGTGCACGTACATAAAATTACATACGGAATGTGTAACTTATCTCAAATGGTAGACCTGAGATAGGCAAAAGATAATACAGTTAATCAAAACAAAAGAACTATGTATCTAATTTTCCACCTCTTTCTCCAGCTTTTTGTTTCATAAATATGCAAGTTTCATGAAAACAATTCAATAAAACGTCCATTTTATCATAAAACAGGTCTTTGTAGACACCCCAGCAGTGATCAGCACTCTATGTATCTAATTTTCTGATGCCAACAGCATCACCTAGATTGCTCAAAACAATAAAAAACAGAACCCCCCACAAAATAAAATCTAGAAACTGAAAATAAAACCTTGTCCCTTTCATTATTACTGCAGATCTGACAGCTGCACATTATTGTAGTCCAAGCCTATTTTTCAGATTGCTTCATTTATCATCACCAATAATCTCTGCAAGAACATTGTCCCTGTTTAAAATGATGGAAACGGTTCACATCTCTAACAACAATTTCACTTCCAACAATTTTGGAGTTAAATTTCGTTGCAGTGTGGCAATCAATACAAACTTGAAGGTTCTTCACAATTCTAATAGTTGTGCCAGGAGGTGTGTTTAACAAACCAAATGCAATTGCCAACTTTTCACTATGGTGGCAGAGAAATAATCCTTTTTCCTCCTCTTCCACATCATTAAGTAAATGTCTTGAATCTGGAAAATACCCTGCTGCTTTCATCTACCAAGACAATTTCTCCAACTTTGCATAGATCTCCTTAGTCGTTTGTGATCTGTCTCCTACACAAAAACCATGTACCATTTCATGGGCTTCAATCCAACTACATCCAGGGATCTTTTTAATTCCTCTATCTTTCATCAATCTCCTTATCATTTGAGCCTCACCCCACCTGCCCACTTCTGCATAGATGTTTGAGAGAAGAACATAAGTTGCAGCATTTTCAGGATCTAAATCAAAAAGCAGCATCGCTGTAAATACTCCTAAGCCTATATTCATATGTGATCTACAGGCACCAAGAAAACACATCCACACAACCACCAGAGGTTTAACTGGCATCTTAATGATAAAGTTTAGGGTGTCCTCAAGATAACCAGCACGGGCAAGAAGGTCAACCATGCACACATAATGATCAACTGTAGGTGTAATGCAGTACGAGTTACTCATGTGATTGAAATACATACAGCCCTCGTTCACCAAACCTGCATGGCTGCATGCACGTAGAACACAAACAAAGCTTACAATGTCAGGATATATTCCAGAGTGCTTCATTGATTCAAATATTTTGAGAGCATCCTTGCAAAATCCATTTTGTGCATATCCTGCAATCATCGCAGTCCATGAAACCACATTTCTTTGGGGCATGCTGTCAAACAGTTCACGTGCCTTGTCTATGCTTCCACATTTTGCATACATGTCTACCAGAGCATTTCCAACTACAATATCTGACAAAAACACCCCTTCCATTATGCCTTGATGGATGTCCATACCCTGTTCCAAAGCTCCCATTTTAGCACAAGCAAGGAGGATGCTGGCAAAGGTTGTAGAGTCCGGCTTTACACCTGCAAAATTGCATTTGCCTGAATGTTTTTAAAGCCTTTTCAACAAATCCATTATGTGCATATCCTGCAATCATTGCACTCCATAAGATGACCTCTCTTTCTGGCATTCTGTCAAACAGTTCACGTGCCTTGTCTATGCTTCCACATTTTGCATACATGTCTACCAGAGCACTTCCAACTCTAATATCTGACAAAAAAACCCCTTCCATAATGCTTTGATGGATGTCCATACCCTGTTCCAAAGCTCCCATTTTAGCACAAGCAGGGAGGATGCTGGAAAAGGTTGTAGAGTCTGGCTTTACACCTGCCAATTGCATTTGCTTGAAAGTTTTTAAAGCCTTTTCAACAAATCCATTATGTGCATTTCCTGCAATCATTGCACTCCATAAGATGACATCTCTTTCTGGCATTCTGTCAAACAGTTCACGTGCCTTGTCTATGCTTCCACATTTTGCATACATGTCTACCAGAGCACTTCCAACTCTAATAAAATCCCCTTCCATAATGTTTTGATGGATGTCCATACCCTGTTCCAAAGCTCCCATTTTAGCACAAGCAGGGAGGATGCTGGAAAAGGTTGTAGAGTCTGGCTTTACACCTGCCAATTGCATTTGCTTGAAAGTTTTTAAAGCCTTTTCAACAAATCCATTTTGTGCATATCCTGCAATCATTGCAGTCCATGAAACCACATTTCTTTGGGGCATGCTGTCAAACAGTTCACGTGCTTTGTCCGTGCTTCCACATTTTGCATACATGTCTACCAGAGCATTTCCAACAATAATATCTGATAAAAAACCCCCTTCCATTATGCTTTGATGGATCTCCATACCCTGTTCCAAAGCTCCCATTTTGGTACATGGAGGGAGTATGCTAGACAAGGTTGTGGAATTTGGCTTTACACCTGCCAATTGCATTTGCTTGAAAGTTTTTAAAGCCTTTTCAACAAATCCATTTTGTGCATATCCTGCAATCATTGCAGTCCATGAAACCACGTTTCTTTGGGGCATGCTGTCAAACAGTTCACGTGCTTTGTCCGTGCTTCCACATTTTGCATACATGTCTACCAGAGCATTTCCAACAATAATATCTGGTAAAAAACCCTCTTCCATTATCCTTTGATGGATATCCATACCCTGTTCCAAAGCTTCCATTTTGGTAAATGCAGGAAGTATGCTAGAAAAGGTTGTAGAATTTGGCTTTACACCTGCTAATTGCATTTGCTTGAAAGTTTCTATAGCCTTTACAATAAATCCATTTTGTGCATATCCTGTGATCATGGCATTCCATGAAACCGCATTTCTTTCAGGCATTCTGTCAAACAGTTCACGTGCTTTGTCTATGCTTCCACATTTTGCATACATGTTTAACAGGGCAGTTGCAACTATAATATCTGACAAAAACCCCCCTTCCATTATGCTTTGATGGATGTCCATACCCTGTTCCAAAGCTCCCATTTTAGCACAAGCAGGGAGGATGCTGGCAAAGGTTGTAGAGTCCGGCTTTACACCTGCCAATTGCATTTGCTTGAAAGTTTTTAAAGCCGTTTCAACAATTCCATTTTTTGCATATCCTGCAATCATGGCATTCCATGAAACCACATCTCTTTGGGGTGTGCTGTCAAACAGTTCACGTGCTTTGTCTATGCTTCCACATTTTGCATACATGTCTACCAGAGCATTTCCAACAATAATATCTGATGAAAAACCCCCTTCTATTATGCTTTGATGGATATCCATACCCTGTTCCAAAGCTCCCATTTTGGTACATGCAGGGAGTATGCTAGAAAAGGTTGTAGAATTTGGCTTTACACCTGCTAATTGCATTTGCTTGAATGTTTCTATAGCCTTTTCAATAAATCCATTTTGTGCATATCCTGCAATCATGGCATTCCATGAAACCACATCTCTTTGGGGCATGCTTTCAAACAGTTGACGTGCTTTGTCTATACTTCCACATTTTGTATACATGTTTACCAAAGCATTTCCAACAATAATATCTGATATAAAACCCCCTTCCATTATGCTTTGATGGATATCCATACCCTGTTCCAAAGCTCCCATTTTGGTACATGCAGGGAGTGTGCTAGAAAAAGTTGTAGAATTTGGCTCTACACCTGCTAATTGCATTTGCTTGAAAGTTTCTATAGCCTTTTCAACAAATCCATTTTGTGCATATCCTGCAATCATGGCATTCCATGAAACCACATTTCTTTCAGGCATGCTGTCAAACAGTTCACGTGCCTTGTCTATGCTTCCACATTTTGCATACATGTCTACCAGAGCATTTCCAACAATAATATCTGATAAAAAACCCCCTTCCATTATGCCTTGATGGATGTCCATGCCCTGTTCCAAAGCTCCCATTTTAGCACAAGCAGGGAGGATGCTGGCAAAGGTTGTAGAGTTCGGCTTTACACCCGCCAATTGCATTTGCTTGAAAGTTTCTATAGCCTTTTCAACAAATCCATTTTGTGCATATCCTGCAATCATGGCATTCCATGAAACCTCATTTCTTTCAGGCATGCTGTCAAACAGATCACGTGCCTTGTCTATGCTTCCACATTTTGCATACATGTCTAACAGGGCAGTTGCAACTATAATATCTGACAAAAACTCCCCTTCCATTATGCTTTGATGGATATCCATACCCTGTTCCAAAGCTCCCATTTTGGTACATGCAGGGAGTATGCTAGAAAAGGTTGTAGAATCTGGCTTTGCACCTGCTAATTGCATTTGCTTGAAAGTTTCTATAGCCTTTTGAACAAATCCATTTTGTGCATATCCTGCAATCATGGCATTCCATGAGACCACATTTCTTTCAGGCATTTTGTCAAACAGTTCAAGTGCCTTGTCTATGCTTCCACATTTTGTATACATGTCTACCAAGGCAGTTGCAACTACAACGTCTGACAAAATTCCTCTATTCACTATGCTTTGATGGATCTCCATACCCTGCTCCAAAGCTCCAATTTTCCCACAGGCTGGGAGCACGCTGGCAAATGTGAACTGATCGGGTTGGAGGCCTGTTCGTTGCATTTGGTGAAACAGTGCGATTGCCTCGTGAGGATACCCATGTCTTCTGTACGCTGCAATAATCGCATTCCATGAGGCCCTGTCTCGTTCTTTCATGTGGTCAAACACTTTACGAGCATCTACCAAACCTCCGCACTTGACATACAGGCAAATGAGCTTTTTATGAAAAGCTGTGCGTGTAGCAAATGCAAATCGCCCATGAGCGATGAATGAGTGGAGCTTATTCCCTTGTGAAGGCGACATTATTGAGAATGTAGGTCTGCAATAATCGAAGATAAAAAGAGGAGTCTTTAGGGAGATTGTGTACAGTAAGCAGAATTGGCAGCGCCTCCTTCTACAGTTAATGGTAATGGCATTTTAGGATTGTGGAAAATGTGCAGTAATGGTATATGTGCACCACAATGACATTGCCATAGGTAAACCTGGAAGCCTGGAATGAGACATAGTTCCAAAGTTGCCATTGTCGACTCCCTCTACGTTGGTTGAAGAACTATTAACCAAAACTAAGGGTTGATATACTGAAATGTTATATTTTAGAAATTATGGGGAAAGTTATATATGGCTTTGAGAATAAGATTTAGTCATCAAACTACAAAATATAATATTTTCAGTATGAAAGAATGTTTTAGGTTTTGTACAGTGTCAAAATATTTGTAATTTGATTTTTTTGAAATTGAATTCAAATGTAGTGGCACATATTTAACACACAAGAATGAATTTTATTATGTGAAAATGATTTAATGGAAAGTTTTCTTAGGTCAGCTTCTTAACGACATTCTCAAAGCATGTATGTGTTCCTTATCTCCTATAAAATTAAACTATGTTTTAATGATTTAGAATTGATAGTAGAATTGTTGCAACACATTGTGTATTTTTCCAATGCAATCAATTGTTACAAGATGAATTGTAAATTGATAATGTGATTATTTGAGCCTAAGGTGTGTGTGGCCAAATATATGTGAGAAAATTGTTTCTCTGTCCACTCCATAATAGATAATAGACAAGTGTAGATCTTTGTTAGAAAAATCTACTTTTTCATCCTTCATGAAACACACTTGTAAGGAATTTCATTTGGACATTTTATCAAGTAATCTTTTGAAATGAAGGTTCTTTAATCCTTCGAATAGTAAATGAATTAGCTCATGTAGAAGAAAATAAATAAATAGTATCATTCATAAAAGGCATGTAAAATGTGATATAGGTTATGGGGAAGGATCTAAAAGGGGATAATGATTGTGCACCTCAAAACAAGATAGTAAAAGAAAAAATTAATTTCCTTTTTTAATGGTTTTGTAATGGAAGTCTCATACACCAAATTAGTGTCTTATTGCTAACTTTACCTTTACCTTTTATGAAATCAAGATGGAAACTAGTGTGTTGAGGCTAGATGACAACTCAGTAGTTCAGATTGAGTATTTATTCTACTCTATAAGTATTTATTGTACTAATCTAACATTATACTTAAAAAATTAATTATAAGGCTTGATGACTTTATGAGTATTATACTAAATTGAAAATTTATATTTCAACTAATAATCATACATCAAGACAACTCAATTAACAATTGGATTTGTAATACTTTTCCATTGACTTAACTATGTATGCAATTATGCATTTAGGTATGTTTAAGTTGCATGTCTAGTTTAATTCATAAAAAATATTAAACAAGAGATTATATACATAACTAAATTTAAATATAACACTTAATAATTTATGTTCCAACTTACAATTTTTTGATAAACTCACATCATTGAGTTTGTTTTTATAAGAAACATTGACATCTCAATTGATATTGATGGTATATAAAGATTCAATACATAAAAAAGAAAATTATAGTAACAAAATAATAAATCATAATATGTTGCTAGAGAGTTACAAATGTTATGCAAAAAGGTAGCTTAATGATGTGAATTTATTTCAGTATTTACTTTCCATATTTGTATTGCATGCATTGGTTAGTGTTGTTTGGTTAAGATCAAAATAAAAAAGTAATAAAAAATTGATTATTTTGTTGATCATCTAAAGTTGCCATAATATATACATAACACATCATTTTAGAGTAAGTGTTGAAGCACATGGAGATAAAATATGTAGTTTGGTTTAAAATATGAACATTCTCAAATACCTATAATAATTTGTTGAAATTTTAATGTTGAATAAATTTGAGCATTGATGGTCGAGTTCCATAAATTGCATCTACTATTTGTTTTTGATATATTATGTAATACCCCTCCTCTTGCTGGTAGGACTTAGTATTTTTCAGTGTGGTTGGTTAGATGTTAGTTCATTTTCATAATTATGATGTGATGTAGTGATTTAATTAGATATGTTTTGAGATGATTATTAGTTAGAAATGTTGATTTATTGGTTATATTATAATTGTTAGGATAGGTGTGACGAAGGACAATATAGCATTACTCGTTCGCGAGTGCCCTGCTATGTTGCGATTCCTTCTCACAATGCAGTACTTGATTTAATGCTTTGATGTTATATATATATATATGTATGCACATGTACACAACTTCGTTTGTATGCAGGATTGCAGGTACAAGTCTCGATTCCACCTGCTTCGGTAGGACCGGGCGAGCACCTATAGCCCAACGGTTAAATGTTGATACTGAGGTGACGATGAAGTCCTTCCGTCCCATGATGTCAGGTCGTCTCGTTGATTGGTATTGTACATTTCTGTAATTGTCGTCATTGTGGTTTGTGTTGTGTATGTCGTATTTTATTAATGTGGTATTTTATAAGTTATGGTTAGTTAATTGATGTTGATATTTTTACAAGTTGTGAATTTGTTAATTAAAGGTGGTTAATAAGTGTGTATTTTTAATGTTGGTTTATGGGTATGAAAATATTTAAATGTGTTATTTAATTTTTATAAAGTCATGTGTTTTGATTAAATGATAATTAAATATTAAAGGTATTTTAATTATTTTAATTAATTATCAGGTGGGGATAATTATTAGAATAATTTATTTAATTAAATAGAAAATGTGTTGTGCAAGAAAGTGGTAAAAATAGAAATTAAAACAAATAAAACAAATAAAACAAATAAAAGAAGGAAAAGATTTTGAGAGCAAGTGAGAAAAGAGATCTGGGAAAAAAGCTTGCTTTTAAAGAATGATTTTTCTTTTATTCTTGATTTTTAGAGTTTTTGAGAAGAGAGGGATATTATCTTTTAATTAATTATGAATTTTGGGAGTTTTTTTACACACACAGAGATTAGGAATGGAGAGGGGACACAAGTTATTAGGTTTTTTTGGAATCGGAAGAGGAAAGGTGGGGATTCTTTTGTTTTGTGGGGAGAGAGTTCTTGAAAGGGATTAGAAATATGTTACTGGTGTTGTTTTGGAGAAGTCTTCTGAACAAAGGATTGGATTCGAGCTCGAGCACAAGAGTTTGTAGAAGAGATTTCGAAGCTGGAACGAGAAGCTTTGTGTGGAGGCCATCGGATTCAGGCGATCAACATCAGAA
>VDFB02187422.1:0-13089 GCA_007258455.2 Sequoia sempervirens | reverse complement strand
CTAGAGTTGGTGCTTCAACCACTGGAGTTGGTGCTTCAAAGGAGAGTTGGTGCTCTTGGTGGGTTGGTGCTCACTTTATGTAATCAGGGATGGTGCCCTTTGGAGATAAATAAAAACAATATTTTTCCGTGGTTTTTTACCCAAAAGGGTTTTCCACGTAATCCTGGTGTTTATCTTGTTAATGGTGTTTGATGATGTTCTTAATGTTTTGATTTCTGATTTACTTGATTAATCTAGTTTAAAGTTTTAAAAAGTTCTAAAATACTGATTCACCCCCTCCCCCCGCCTTCTCAGTATTTCCTATGTGCTCTTCAATGTAATCCCTGAAGTAGAATCACCTTCTCTTGGCTAGGGTGGATCTTTCACCACCGAAACCAACTCCAAACGGTGAGGATTTTCGTCCTCTACACACAGCAATAGAACTCTAGAAACAATCCAACAACATCCTGTTATGTTGCCAGATAAAAGATAGACAAATGAGAGCCAAAATGATGCTTTATAGAAGTGAGGGAAATAAGGGCAACTTTTTTTAATCAGTTTTCCCTCCAAGACTCCCACGCCCCCCTCATGGGCTCTTTTATTTTATTTAAAAATCTCTTGTATCTCCCTAGGGTGGCATCCAACTTAAGAGGCTCAATATTTGGATTTTTTTTTTTTTAAAAACCAACTTTAATCAACTAGGCGTGCCAAGGTACTTTTTCAATGACCCCAAGACCCTCATTTAAGTTACAAAATGACTTTATAAAAATAACTTATGTAACAAGAGAAATACAAATATTAATTAAATCAACCTTAGACTCACCAACACCCAAATAGGAAATATGCACTGCTAGAGCAACATTGGCCTGGACCAATTACCAAAAATACACTTACTATAAATAGCCACTGCTAAAAATAGTAAGTACCTCCAACATCAAACTGTCACCAAAACTGAAATAATTCGAGACTTACTATAAATAGTAAATATTGAAATTGGCCACTGCTAAAAATAGAAAGTCCTGCCAGAAAGCACCGAAAACCACCACAAAGCCCAACACTAGCTCTGAGTCCCCTAACAAAATCCACTTAGCCTACGAGAACTCTGGAATAAGCTAATGGAACACTCCAACTGCTCAGGTGCAAGAAGGGGACATTACAATCCTCCCTCCCCAAGATTGCTTGTCCTCAAGCATCGCAATTCTAGATGTTGTAATATCTACTCTCTCCCAAGTAGCATCCTCCACTGGCAGATTCTTCCACTTCACAAGATATTCCTTAATCACCCTCTTCCACAGAGTACACTCCCTAACCTCCATCAAAACCTCAAGAACCAATATCAACCTGCCTTCCTCAACCAAAGGAGGCAACTCTGTAGAAGGAACCACATTTTGACCAAGTTCCTTTTTAAGGCGAGAAACGTGGAAGACATTATGCACCTTGCTACTCTCAGGTGGCTCCAACTCATAAGCCACCTCCCTAATCCTCCTGGTGACTCTGAATGGTCCATAAAAACGAGGCTTAAGTTTCTCTGACCCACTCTTCTTGAGAGTGGATTGCCTGTAAGGCTACAACCTCAAATAAACCATGTCTCCAACCTCAAAAACCCACTCAATGCAATGTTGATCAGCATACAGCTTCTGTTGATTCTGAGCATGTTGTATATTATCTCTTAGAGACCTCATGATGTCCTAACTCTCTTGAAGATCCCTGGCTTTGGGCACCGTACAATCTCCAAAAGGTAAATCAATGAAGTTTGGAGCTTCATAACCATAAAACGCCATGAATGGAGACATCCTGATGGACATATGGAAGGTAGAGTTGTAGCAAAACTCCCCCAAATGCAACCACTTAACCCTCACCTTCTGCTTCCCTGAAACATAGTTGCGTAGGTAGCCTTCCACCCATTTGTTAACCACCTCAGTTTTCTCATAGTCTGAGGATGATAACTAGTGCTAGGGGTCAACTCCATGCCACACAATCTGAATAACTCCTACCAAAACAAGCTCATTAACTTGATGTCCCTATCACTAATGATGGTCTTAGGCATTCCATGAAACCTAAACACCTCTTGAAAAAAAAAAACTGCCACTTGCACCACTGTACACCCTGTTGATATGGCAAAAAAATGAGAAAATTTAGTCAATCTATCCACCACCACATATATACTATCCTTCCCCTACACCTTGGGAAGCCCTGTAATGAAGTCCATTGATATACTTTCCCACTTCTAAGTAGGAATGTGAAGGGCTGCAGTAAACCAGCAAGGTAAGTATGCTCGTTTTTGTTCTGCTGGCACACTTGGCACTCATGAACATACTTGAGAATGTCATCCTTCATCCCTTTCCATGAGAATGGAATCTGCCTATATGTCTTATAGTAAACAGGATGACCAGCCATAGGAGTGTCATGAAAAGCCTTGAAAATGTGCATTTTCATCTTAGATTCAAGGACTAACCATATTCTCTCTGTGTAATATATAAGACCATCCCTTGATACTTATCATCCTATAGTGTACCATCAAGAATGTTGTTTGCAAGTGCATTCTTGGCAAAATCAGCCTGTATTCTCTCCTTCCAAACTACTAATAAGACTAAAATAGAGCATAAATGTGCCCTCCTAGAAAAGGCATCATCCACCACATTTCTCTTCATTTTGACATATTCAATGTCAAAGTCATACCCCTAAAGTTTGCACACCCATTTATGCTACCTCTCATTGAGATCCCTTTGATTAAGGAAGTATTTAAGGCTGTTATGATCAGTTTTTACTACAAATCTGCCCCCAACAAGGTATTGTTTGAATTTAGCTAAGGTGTGCATGATTGCCAACTTCTCCTTGTCAATCCAACTTCCAAAACTACTTGGGAAAGATTAAAGAAAGCTTTCAAGGAAGAATTCAAATTACTACGAGAAGACAATGAAATCCTAGCAGAGATCTATAATACAAAGCAAGGCAAACATGAGAATGTAAGGGCTTACAATTGAAGGCTTAAAGAACTCTTGGTGAAAATAGAAAAGGAACCTACAGACAACCTTTAGAAAAGATGGTTCACCGAAGGCCTTATTCCCTCCTTACGAAAGAAAACAAAGGTAGTACCACCATCTCCCTATACCAAAGTATACAATCGAACTATGGACATAGAGAATGAAGAAAAAATGTCATCATGTGGAAAAGAAAAATGGATGATGATGAAAGTTTAGATGATAGTAGCAAGAGCGAATCAAGGATAATAAAGCACTCCAGAAAAACATGCTCCGGATGATGAAAGATTGAAAGGCAGAAAAAGAGAATAGGAAGGAGAGCAAAGAACTCTGGTGCACAAAATGTAAATATGAAGGACATGCTAAAACCAATTGTTCGAAGAAGCCATTTTGTGTGATTTATCAAGTCCTAGGCCACTCAATTAAAGAATTCCCATGCAATTTGAAGATCACTGGGCAGAAAATGAGGGCAAAAGGGCAAAGGGGCAAGCAGGCTTTAGGTCCGGGCACTCTACCATTGATCACTGCATCACCCTTAGACACTTAATTGACAAAATTTGGGACACTCAAGGTGAGGAAGCTTATTGCTATTTTGTAGACTTTAAGAAAGCTTTTGACATGGTGCCTAGGGACAAACTATGGAATAGGATGGAAGAATTAGGCATTCCAAATGTGTATAGAGCAGTTGTTCACAAGTTGTATGAGAAGGTTAGAGCTAAAATCAGAATAAGTGAAGATATGTCAGAATGTTTTGGCAGCGACATTGGAGTTAAGCAAGGCTGCCCTTTATCTCCCACGCTTTTTGGACTATACATTGATAAGTTGGAAGCTTGGTTAAGCAAGGAAGGTGGGGATGGTATTCAATTTGTAGGTTAAGTAGTGAAATTACTTCTATATGTTGACGATCTTATTTTAATTTCAAAAACAGCTCATGGGTTAAGAGAACATTTGAAAGCTCTAGAACACTTTTGTCAAGAAGTTGGGATGCAAGTGAACACCACCAAGACCAAAATCATGATTTTCCCATTGAATAGAAAAGATAAACATCATACCTTTCATTTTGAAGGCAGCCCACTTGATATAGTGAAAAATTAAAATATCTTGGGATTGACTTTCACTATAAACTCAATTGGGAGATTTGTAGAACAAAAAGGATACAAGGAAGTTGGAAAGCCTCTTACCTACTTCAAAATAGATGTAGAAAAGCCAAACTTTGGGATTGGAAAACCAAGAAAACCCTTTTTGGTTTACTTGTCACACTGGTTGTACTTTATGGGTGTGAAGTGTGGGGAAGCAATATGTCAAAGTGCAATTGGAGACAAATAAAAAGAATCTAGAAACACCTAATAACAAGCAATCTCAAAGTTAAAGCCATAGTCCCATATGAAATTCTTTTAGCTGAAGCGAGGGCTTTTCCTTTAGAAGCATCCACGATAACCCAGTTGATAAGTTATCTAAAGAAGACTGAAAACACAGATAACCACCAATGGCCCAAAACAATTATGGAAGAGATGCTAGATCAAAGAAAGAAAACTTGGATGAAGCAAAACAATAAGTGGTTGAACAAGTGGGACATCAAATTACAAGAGTGTCTTGGCACCAATAGTGAAATAAAAAACTATGTGAGAGAAAAATTTAGGACTGCCATGTGGTCAAAACAGATTGGGCAAAAAAAAGCATACTACATCAAAGGACGGGATCATGGTGAAAAAACCTATTTAGGTGCAGCTATTAAAGGGAAAGTGAGGCTGTTAGTTGCACAATTGAGGATGGGATCGCACCATCTTAGGTGTGAGACTGGTAGGTGGAAGATACCTAAGGGAACTTGGGAAGAAAGAACGTGCATATTCTGCAATAGGGGGGCGGTGGAGATGGAATGGCACTTCGTCATGGAATGCACAGCTTATGAAGATATCTGTAATCAATACACAAATAGTTTGGGTGTGGACAATATGCAGCAATTATTTGAGGAGGATAAGATCAACCAGACGGCCAGCCTTCTAGTCAAAATTAATAGCAGGAGATCCAACTTGGAAAAGAGCATGAAGACAAATTAAGTTGTTTGTCTCGGTCCCATAGACTGTTTAGTCTCGTGGACGTCATTAAAATTTTTCATTCATTCATTTAGAGTACACAAGTGCTCTTTACACAAGGAGAGCAATTCACTCCACTAAAACCACATAACGCATCTCTAAGTGGTTATCAAAATCAAAGAGGTTGAAATCAAATAAGTACAACCCCAAAGGACATCCGATCATACAATGCCAATAATATAATGAAAGGGGACACTTTGCAAGAGATTGCCAACACAAGCAAGACAAATTGCAACTATTGTGCAAATAGTGTGGACGTGGAGACCATGAAGACATCAAATGTCCGAAGCAAAAGGCCAATGTCTACATGATTGATGTAAGGCATGATGAAGTATTGGTCGTTACTCAAGCCCAAGCAAAGAAGGTTGTGTACCTAGATCCACATACAGAAAAAGTAAGACTTTGTAAAGTAAGGGATGAAGTGGAGAATGCTATGACTAATAAACGATGCCACTCAAATGCATATGCAAGTATGATAACAAATCAACTACAAATCCGTATGAATATTATAGGGCAAGTACTTCAAAATGTCATACCATTTAAAGTAGTGGATTTACTACAAAGTATTCTTCAAAATGCTATTATATCGAGGAAGAATGAGATAATGCATGCTACAACCCATTTAGAATCTAGCGAGAAGATCCAATAATTGAACCTCTATTGTCAAGCGACCAATAATTAATCCAATATTACTAGCAATTAACACGACAAAGAAACCAATGATGGTGCATATGGAGATCCTTGGAAAGAATCTCACCAATACAATTATTGATGGCAAGTTTATTGTGAATGCATTTCGAGAAGTCTAGCAAGCTGACCATTTGGCCCCCAACTTTTCAACTGGTGGGTGCAAATCAACAAGGTGTTAAGGTACTTGGAGTTTTAATGGGCCAAAAGGTAATTATTGGAACCCAAGCATTTTTGTGGAATTTTGTGGTCATTTCATTATGAAAGAAAGCATAGGATACATTGTTTGGTCAAGGTTGGTTGGTAGTAGCCAAAGCCAATCACAACTAGAAAAAGAATACAATCTCCATTGAGAATAAGGATTGGAAGTATATAATCGATATGAAGAAACAAGTAGTTGACGAGGAAGCAGCTTCGTTGGATTCGTCAAATTCAAACTGTAAAGAAGAATGGAGGGAGAAGCAGGATCAAAGTCCAATGGAAGTGAATAACGAAGCCATTTTGGAATTATAGTCATGTTTGAAAGATGAAACAAACTCTCTCCATAGCCTATTTCACTAGGAAATAGAGGACTATGAGGTATTTTTGTTGAGCTATAATTTTATTGAAGCTATCGAGATTCGCAAAAAGTTGGACAGCTTATGCGTGTCCGATGCAGTACAAGGTTTGCAAAAGATAACATTTTCAATTCTAGCAAAGGCACCCAACTTTACCAAAGACCACAAAAGTAATGATGGTGCGTCTCAAAGTACTAAGAGTAAAATATTTTATTTGGAGCATATGGATATTTGTTGTCAAGTTAGATCAACTCCACAGCAAAATTATGAAAAAGGGAAATTTTCAAATGGAAAATTTCTGCAATCAAAGTGCAAAAGACCAAGTGAGCCTCACATGAGAACGAAAAAAATAATGAAAATAATAAAATTTCAAGTTTGAAAAAAAAAACTATTAAACCACCTTATTTCACCACCATACAATCCATACTTCCCCTCGTATATGAATTAATTCTTCCATCACTATATGGCCTGCTAGAATAGAATTTTCAATTCCTTTGCACGCTACACAATCCTCATCTTCTTTGCATATTGTACAACCCCCATCTCTACAAGTTGTACAATCCATAAAATCCTTTCCAATCGTATGATTCTCAAATTCTCAGCCCATTGTATGGTCTCCATTCCTCATCGTACAAACCCATGTCGCACAAGCCAACACCATACGATTTACCACCATACCATTTTCTTTTGTAGGATTCCTTCTACAAGCCATACGACTATCTAGTGTTTATTAGGCTGTGCGACCATCCATTATCATGCAAACCATATGACCACCCTTCATTCTACACGTACGACTATCAATTGCCTTTCAAGCCATACAATTCTCATGTTTGATCTCCACCATACACCTAATCCCTACATTGTACAATTCAAACTCATGGTTTTGTCACTTTCGTAGATCATAAGATCCTTGGATGCATTTCCACAATATGAATCACCTTCATCTGTCACCATATCGCCCTCGTCACAAGCTCGTCATATGGCTCTTGGTACAAACTATTATTTATTATCCTATATGGTTCTTAATACGAATTGCTAATTGTTGCACCATACGATTTGTACCTCCATTTATCATACATCCTATTGGAATGTAGTTTTTCCTTAGAAAAAATTGGGGTTATTCTCAGAGTTTGACTAAAGATATCATCGTTGGTTCTTCCTCCGAATATGAATTTTTTAGAAATAGGGATTTTTTCATACAGGTTGTTGAATTGGGAGGAAGTACATTCTTGAAAAATGGCAATATTTTCATAATCAAACTGCTCCTGAAGTACTTACAGTTCTGTCTGGGCTCAATGGTCAATTGGGTGCAACATTCTCAAAGAGGATGGGGACTCTTGGTTGGTATGTCATAAGCATTATTCACATAGTGGCATACACTGGTTAAACACTCCAACACAACAATTTTTTACTCTATTTTTTGGCATTATAAGCATAGTTTTTTGCCTCTTAAAAAATCATGAAAATGATGCCTACCATGCAGGTCTATGTGTTTTTTGAAGGCCTTAATTTGGGCTTGGTACCAAGGGCTCCACCCCTCAACCCCGCCTTGTATCGCAACATGGAACGTGTCAAGGGTGCAACCCCTGAACCCTACGAGAGGTGTTAGCCCCTCAACCCCACTAGGGGCACTACTCCTAAACCCTCATGACGGGCATTGTCCCTCAACCCCACTGGGGGTCACCAAACTCATTTGATTTGTTAAGTACTCTCCAAGTCCAAATTTGCAAACTATGCTTCCAAGTTTTTCTATAAGTCTTTGTTTACAATATCGTCATCAATTTGGAAAATCTTCCCTAATGTTACTTGATGCTTACTTGTTTTCCTTGTCATTTGGAAGACAACTTTTTCTTTTGGGGAGAATAATGTAGTTAGTGTACAATGTCTATTGTTATGTTTCGATAATTTGGTTTATCCGGCTATGTATTAATTATTTGTTGGCTTCGAGTGATTATAGGTGGTTAATTATTTTTGTCACCCTCTATATGGAGGTCCAAATTGGTATGGTTGATCTAAAAATCGGTAACCTGTACTTCCTACTCATTTTTGTCCACTAGTGGAATGGTTGACTCAACAATAAAATGCTCCTCATTTTTCTTTCTGAACCTGGTCTATCTCTTCATATTTTTTGTGTTATCCTTCTCAATCATGGAAAAAACAATACCTAAATTGAGAGGTTTTGGTCACAATCCATCTTTTCCTTGCCAAAGACATCTTAACTCACTCTAGAGCACTCTCAACCATTAATTGGTCTCTTAGAAGGTTCATCTATGGCAAAAAATTAAAATTTCTTCTATAGGTTGAGTCAATGTGATTGTATAGATGAAGCAAATAGAGTTTGGAAATAAGGATTAGGATCACCAAGTGAAGGCACAAAAGGTGAAGGTTTATCTCCTAGCTGGATAGAGATAGATTATGTAATAACCCTACCAAAAAATATAGTTCCCAACTTCGCACTTTTTCTGATTTTTAACTTGCAGGCATTTGGTGAAACACTTTGCATTCAATGTTATTTTGAGGCAGTTTCATAAATGATCTTCAAAGAAATTTATTTATTTTTTACATCTTCCAGATATTGCCATCAACATTTCTTTTACTAAGTTGTTTAACATACACTAAATAATATTTGAAATATATATGTACTTGAAATGCTGATATAACTATAACTGATAATACAAATCAGAATGCTTATGAAATTTATTGCTGACCTCATATAGAACATTAATATAATCCAATCAGCATCAGCAAATACTCTTTATTCCCTTATTGACATGTATGGCACTATGGACTGATTTATTGCAGCTTCGTTGAATTGGTATGGCAGACCCCTTGATTTGTAAAGCAGCCTCAAAAAAGCTGTGATTCCTTTTTAGAAAGGTACAGCAATCTTAAATAAATTCTTAAGGCTGTGCTGGAAAGTGTAAACACTATAAAAGCCTTTCAAAATATTCATCGCCCCTGAGCTACTTTGGGAGATGTACGACCACCTGGCTAGCTAAGAAACAGTACGGTCAGGTACCAACTCAGCTAAAAATATAATTTTTCATAGTTTTTCACATACACACACACAACACAACATTTTTATTCTTATCATTACACACACAACATTGAATCTCTAAGTCGACAACTACCAACAAACTCCTTGCAAAACCTGTATCAATCTGCACATTTGTGAATCCTAGATGAATTCACAAATGGATCTTTCCTACACAAACTGTGACCCTGAATGAATCACACAGTATTGACTAGGGAGAAATCTTTCACCACCAAAACCAATCTTACCTTAAGTTTCATCTAAGGCAGAAGAGATGAACAATGTTCAACCTCAAAGAAAATAGAGTTCATAAAATATTCAAAATGAATTTCTTCTCATCCAATTTCTCTTTTATAAGCATTCTTAGAATTTTCCAGAAATTATAATTTTAAATTAGTTTTTAATAATAAACCTTTAGCTCCAAATAAGTGACTTTATTTAATTATTTACTTTTCTAGCACTTTAGTCACTTAAAATTCACCTTTATAAATAATTAATATAAGTTGTATTTTAATTATTTTTCCACACATCCGCCCAAAGTTGCGGGAAATACAAAATAGCCCGAAGGTGAATTCTGAATGCACCAACATACTCAAAAGTTCACTGGAGATCCAACTTAATAAAATTGATACTTTCCAAAAATAGAATGTTCCTCCAAGAAGTTTGGGATGCACCTGCAATGTCGAAATTGCCCCTGGAAAAATCAACAAATTCATCTTGATCCCTTCAACATAACACCATTATCTGAACTCCATTCCAAAAAGAATGGCACTCTCCAAGAAAGTTGGAGCTTCCATAGATGTTGGAAAGACCACAAAAAAGGGAAATTACAGATTGGGTAATAGAAGAATTGAAAGGAATAGGAAGAATGGGTGTAAGAATATGAGAAATTAATTAAGGAGCAGAACTAAGTTTTTCGTGTGGAGGAGGCCTTCATGACCAATTTTAATTTGTTGAACCTAGGAGTTTCAATTGCTTCACAAGAAGCTTTCAACTTCTTTCTTCTTTTCTCTTCATCGCCACCACTACCACCTGCAGCATTTGCATTTGTTCCAATTAGCACTTGTAGCTGCCCTCTATTTGGGGCACTTTGTGTTTGATTAGAGGGTATTGATTTACCTTTCAATATACCTATAGTGTGTTTTGCAAATTTTATTTCCAAGAAGCCCTTTTTTCTATCCATAACTACCTTGTTCATCCAATCCTCTAGAGTATTATCGTCGATAGCCCAATTATTTGGCAACATGGGCTGCTGATACAACTTTGCTTCTACAAGGTGAGGTGACAAAAGTTTGTCCCCTGAATTAGCTAAATACTAAGGTTATATTTCTTGACGAGCACGCAGAAAATACTGACGAAAGGGGGGAGGGGGCAGCAGGCGGGAGGGTGAATCAGTATTTTAAACTTTTAAACACATGAAACCATATAAATCAGCAATCAAAACAGTAATACAAGATGAACACTGATATCATGTGGAAAACCCTTTCAGCTAAAAAATCACGGCAGAACATTTGCTTTCATTAACTTCAAAGGGCACCAACCCAAATTACAAAAGTGAGCACCAACTCACTGAAGAATATCACAACACTGCAACTCTGATTTCAAATACAATCTGCTCATCAACTCGATCCTTTATCTGCCTCTTAACCTTCTTCAGAACTTTCTAACACCCAAAAACAAAATCAAAAACTACTCCAAATCAAAACCACCCACACTTTAATGCAAGAATAAATCAAACACTTACACAGCACTTCACTCATCTGATTCCACTAATGAAGAATACCAGATTTGTAAAAGTAATATCCAAGCTGAAGCATCCACATTAATCCACATACATTTCTGCACATCTCCACAATCAGCACATCTCCACACTCAGCATGTCTCAACACTAAAACAACTCAGAAAATGATGCAAGAGCAAATACTGACTCCTTCCAAAATACAATGCACAAAACCCGCACCTTATGTGATGGCAATAGCATTGTATGAATAACATCAAACACACTGAGATAGCATAACTTTCACCACTCCACTCACAGCCAGCGCCCGAGAACATACTCATACTAAACCAACAAACACAGCCAACATATCTAAGGTCTGTAACTCACACGACTTCATCACAACCCCAGCTACTTCACTCAGCCCAAATAAGCTCACACGCTAACCATTATGCAGCCCATAGCAACAGCATTCACACACACGTTCACTCAACTCGACACTCTAAATTAAATAGAAGCAAAAGACATCATGACTCTTGCGGCTCCCATTACGGGCGCGGCATGGCTCCCACACACATCAACTAATTAATAATGCAGATTTTATAAAATGTAAACATGTCTCTACACTCAGCACAACTCGGAGGATGGCATCGATTATATGAAGAATATCGTTTTGGAGACCTGGCGTTACAAAATGAGTACAACTCCAAGGTTTTATTTTTGCAATCAATAATAGAAATTTCACCACCATTAGACTTCATAAATTCACAAAAATATACCATTTGAAAACTCTAGACTTTTACTGAGAGAATATGAATTAATTGTAGCCGCCCCACAACACACGGCACATACAGGTGATAATCATTCCGCACAGAGACAATACTCAAATAAAATCCGATAAAGAATATATCTAAAAACTTTTACTTCCCGCGATCAACGTTAGTGTTTCACATATTTCTGATTCCGTGTATATCCACACACGACTAATTGAACTTTTCTATATATTTCAAAGATAGTGGTAGCATTATTTTTTAGTAACATCTTCCACGCCTAACTCTATTTACACGCACCTGATACATACTACGCACACCGATAATAAATGGTAGCAGAAATTAGCAATTGATAATCATAACGATTTCTACGAAGTCGATTGGCTTAAATGACCAGTTTCTTGAGCGTTAGAGAATGAGTGGTCTTCAGAACTTTAAGTGCCACGAATGCATCCTGTTTGCATTTCCTCCAGTATTGATAGTGCGTGGAGCACTCGCCATACAATTGCACTTCCATAACTTAGTGGAAAATAAAATCCATAAAGTAAATATGCGCGCAACACTAATAATAGCGATGGTGCCAGAATCATAATCGCACACACCCGTACATTTCATAAGATATGCGATGAGAATATTTGACCACACAAGCCACCCCAAGAAGTCGATATTAGAAGCCATCGCAGCAATTCTGACAATAGAACAGAAACTAACACTGGAAATAGAAGACGTCAGGAATAATTGAGCTGTCGACCACCAAATTACAAGGCGTTACAAAGAGATTTACATGACCCAACCTCTTTGACAATTCAACGCAGTCATGGCATTCTTGAACAAATTTACGTGTCACTTGGCAGACTCATCCAAATCTGACATGGCAAAATAGACACGGTGGACATCAATGATCCGACGAGAGCACATACCTGAAGCTCACGCACCACACAAAGACTCCACGAACCATTGACATCAATGACAAAACGTCCAACATTTCTATAGTAAAAGATGTTGATTGAGGCAAGGTCATAGAACTATTTTTTCTTTTCCAAACCTCAAAATTATCAATTACCTAGTAATCTTCAATGTCATGTGCATAAGAAAACTTAGTGCCAAGACTCTCAAACATAACACCCTTTGAATCATAGATCTTGCTTTTATGTGCAATTTCAAATTAAAACTAGAAATTTCCTCATCCATGCTTTTAGTATCTAGGGTTGATGTGCACCTGTAAGCACCAATTTGAATTGGAAATTTGACCCCCAACTTGCACCTACCTC
>VDFB02187421.1:0-74953 GCA_007258455.2 Sequoia sempervirens | reverse complement strand
AAAAACCATATACCATCATTCCCAAAAATGTGCAATCATCTGTGGATGTATGCACCACCTCATGGATATTCTAGATTTGTTGGGTGGAATGGGTTGTCGAGTAACGGGGTCAAGAAAGTAGGGGCTAGATGGGCTTTCATTATTTTAAGGTCTAATATTTGTTTGTAAGAGAGACCATCTGAATAAAATTGTCTCATTTGTTCTCTCTCTGCATTCTATCAGGAGATAGATCATCCTAATGGAATCAACAACGTTTTGCATTCTGGTCTGAAAACGTCTCACATGAACGATCAATGCTTGACTCTGCATAGCATTGATTTGTGTCTGTAAGGATGCAACTTGATCATTTATACGTGCTCTCAAGCGAGCCTCATCAGATGCCATAGGTGCTGGAGGTGGCATATAAGGTGGAGGTGGAGGTGGAGGTGGAGGTGGAGGTGGGGAGGAAGGTCGAGGGGGGGAGGGAGGCGGATCTGGCTGTGGCTCAGGTGGTGGATTGATGATATCATCAATGTTAAAATCATCCATGATATATGCTTGATATAATGTGCACCTGCATTTAAAATCATACAAAATAGGACCCATGCGCATACAAAAATTAAGATCATATATTTAATTGAAATAGGATGAGCAATGTATATATATTAAGCTCATATATTTAATTGAAATGCACATATATATACATTGATTGTTCAACTCAAGAGCATGTCCATACAAAATTAAAAATTAAATGTATGTACATGTACATTTAAAATAAAAAATATGATATAATTTGCATGCTTACAAATCATTAAACTAAACTATACATACATACATATACAAATTTCAAAATTTAAGAACTATTATGCAAATTTTTAATACATGCACATACATACTAAACAATAAACTTGAAACATTCACAAAATCTCATTTTATGTCTTTAACACACACAATTTTTCAGCAGGAGAAATCATGATCTAATAGATAGTCATTAAATATATACTATTATATACTATTCATTATAAGTTCATAAATTCCACCAACTTCACAAATCCATGTCACTAAAAATATCCATATACAACCAAAATCATAAATTCATGTCACTAAAAATATCCATTTGGAACCAAATTTATAAATTCATCACACAAAATATCCATCGTTCACCAAATTTATAAATTCATAACTATTTAAGATCATTGTTTTAATTTATAAACTATTATGGCTCTCTGCATAGATATTCATTTCTTTGTGTTTTCCTTTTCAAAATTAGGAGTTCTCCTCTCCTCTAGCCATTGTCGATGCTCATCTACGATCCCATCCATAGCCCATGACAGCATCAACAAGGGTTTGCATCCTAGATGCAAAACATCCTCACAGGAGTGCGACACATTCTTCATTTTGAATAATGTTGATTTGATCTTGGATGGTTCTAGCAGAAGCATTGATTTGTGCTTGCAAACGAGCATGCTCATTGATTTCAGGTGGTGGAGGTGGGGGTTACGAGGTGGAGTGGGCGGAGGTGGAGGTGAAGGTGTTGGAGATGGATGGCATGGAGGTGGATTGCGAATATTATTGAATGGATCCATGAGATCTTCAAGATATGAGTGAACCTGCATTATATTTGTAATTTCAAGATGTAAGATACATGTTTAGGAAATACCAAGTTAAACCATTCAATATAAATGGCCTTAAATAATTGAATACAAATGATAAAATTATATGTAAGCCTCATTTATATGTCTAAGGCACATGTTATTTGAATGAAAATACAATTAACTAAATTGATATTGTATAATCTTGCAGGATCTTATTATTGTTAAATTTGGTTGGGCCTTGGGCAACTTTGATCACCAAATTTTAAGAACTTCTTTGATCCCCTTAAGAAATGTCATATTGTCAACCCCTTAAGAAAATTGAATTACGATTTAGGGTGACAGGATGGCTTAAGGGGATTTACGTCTAGTGAGGTCCTAGGAGAAAATGGCATGGCTCAAATGAATAAAATTTGGTGAAGTTGCCGAAGGAAACCAAATTTCATTAAGAGCCTTTAAAGAAAAAATGATGGCTTTAGGGTTTAGGGTTTAGACTTTAGAGTTTAGGGTTTAAGGTAATAGGATAGCTTAAGGGGATCTACATGCTGCAAGATCCTAGGAAACAATTACATGGCATAAGGTAATGAAATTTTTAAATCTTTTATTATTTTTGTCAATAAAGAGATTTTTATTAAGGTTCATTAAGGTTAACTATAATGAGTTATCTAATTATAATCATGATATACATGTGGATAAGTAAAATCTTTTTTTTAGTAAAAAATTACTTGTTGGAGAGCTTGTTAATGTCACTTCTTCAACATAATTATCTACATTTGTTTATAATTGGTTGCTCAAAGCTCTTTACATACATAGATTCTTCATGACATTGGTACTATGATCACCTCTTCTTTTTTGCAAGGTGCATCTTCTCATTGCAACCCACTCAATCTTGCTCTTTCATTTTCCCTTCATCCTCTCATCTTGAGGTAGATCCTCTCATAATGCCTACATCTCTTGTTGTCACTTCTAGTGTGACCCCCATCTCTTATGTTCCTCTAGTACCATTTCCACCTCTTCGTCTACAAGTGAACCACTTATCTCTAATCCCACTAGTTCCATTCCTTCTTGTGTGCCTACTAGTGCTCTACTCCTAGTGTTATCCCCTCCTCTAATTGTGTTAATGTTTGACCTTCCTCACCTTAAAGTGTTGTTTATAATTTGTCTATGTTGTATCATTGCCTCTTATTTCTCATTGCCTTTATGGTCATTCCATTGTCACCCATGCTACTACTACTATCACCATCCCCACCTCTACTCTAGATGCACTAGTGTAGAAGTTATCCTTGGCTAATTTATTTTCTCACTCTGTGTCTATGTTATTCAGTGGTTCTACTCATTGCCTCTTGGCTCCATTCATTATTTTGATCAATTAGAGCTACAACATTGCTTGGCCATTTCCACAAGATTATGGACTTCAAACCTATTGTTTCAAATTTATTAGAGTGTTCCCAAGGATCTAATGAGCATATTGATGATTATCTATGTTTGATTTAAATTACTTTGTGCTAAAATGAAACATCAACTTCCTAATTACAAATTGCAAGGGATTTTTTTATAAGGGTTTACTATCCACTATATATGTGATAGTGATTTTTTTTACAATTATGCTTCTTTCATGAATTTTTGTGCTCATGTCAAAGATGAAAAAAACAAATTACTTATTTCTAATGGTTTGAAATGTGTGTCCTCACATATAAATTCTATACCTTCTTACCCTTCCAAGTTAAAAAGGGTAATCATAAGAAAGAATCTAAAATAACACTAATCATATTCATACTACTTCTAATGTTGTTTCTTTTAAGCATCAAACAACTAGGAGATTTACAAAATTGAGTGGAACTCTAGCTTATGTGCTTCAAACCCTATTGAATGAGAATTTGATTACTCTTCCCCTTATTCATCCACTCAACCCATCTAGAGGGTTACATACGAAATGAAATGAGTGCACTTTTTTAATTTTTATACTACCTAGAAAATTACCATGGACAAAACTCAATAAAACACAATCAACATATTGTTAAAAATAGAACATCACCATAACAATAGTACATAGCAAATGCATGATAAGTGTTGTTATACTTTTGCACTATAGCATAGAAGTGGAAATTCAAATAAGGTAGTTGATGTAATAAGTAGGAGACAAAATTTGTTAATAGAGATGATAATAGAGGTAGTTGGATTTGAAGAGTTGAAACATTTGTATGAAGCTAGGCCTAAATATATGGAGGCATGGAAAGAATTTAATGAACTAGTAAATATAGATAGAAGTGACTTGATTATTTTATTCAAAATTAGATGTTATTTTTACGGGTAGTTATTTATGAATTCTTAGAAGCTCAATGAGGGAGAATTGATCAAGGAGAAGCGTAATTATATATTAGCATGTCATTTGAGAGTAGATAAGTCTATTATTAGTGAGTGACAACCATTTTTGGTCAAAAATATAAATAAAATAAGAAAATTTATTCAAGGTTGCGAGACTTATCAAGTTATAACAAACTTAGGGTTTTAACAATTTTTTTTGTTCCAATTCAATTTAGGGTTTCAGTTTTAAACAATTAGGGTTTTTAATGAATTTTTTTCGTTTCAATTCGAACTAGGGTTTTCAAATTCAATTTTTTTCGTTTGATTTGAATTTATGGTTTCAAAAAGTTCGATTTGGATTTGTAAATGCGATGTTTTATATCATTTCGATCTCTAGGGTTTTGAAATGCGAATTTTTTTGTTTTGTTTGAATTAGGGTTTTTAAAATCAATTTTTTTTGGGTTTAATCGATCAATTTAAGATTTAAAAGTTAAAATTTGTTTCTAACACACAATTCAATGTTTTTTTTTCTCAATTTTATAAAAAAACGTTTAAATTTTATTGCAAATTTTCATCTAATTTGACAACTATTGAATTATAATATAACAATTAAAAAAATGATTAAAATATGACATAAATTGAAAAAAAAGCATGTAAATTAACGTATTTCTTTTAAAATTTCAATTCAAATTAAAAAAAGTGAAGAAGTGGCGTACCTGTAGCTGGTGTTGATGTCGCTGTCGCCAGGCAACTCAGGGTCCCGTCCGCAGAAATGAAAACTGCTATTTTTTTTAAAAAAAATAACAGTATAAAACGGGATCCCGATTTATATAACTCGGGATCCCGCTCTGTATAAATCGGGATCCCGTATTTTACAAATCGGGATCCCGTTTATTAAAAATCGGGATCCCGTTTCGCCCTCGTTGGTTCGGAGTCCGACGGGAAACGAGATCCCGATTTTTAAAAAGCGGGATCCCGTTTGGTCTTAGGCTCGGGATCCCGAACCGTAACGGGATCCCGCTTTTTAAAAATCGGGATCCCGTTTATTAAATCGGGATCCCGTTTCTCTGATGCCGATTTCATTTTTTTGGCTAAGGCAAAAAACTTCCACGTTTCGTGGACTCAACTTCGTGCATTTACCCATAAGACTTGAAGAATTTAACAACTATGTTTTAGAATATTTAGGGTATCGAGGAAGCACTTGTGTGAGTTCATAATTCATTTAAGATGAAAGATAGTGAATATCGGATTATCAATAGGATTGCAATTATTGATATGTGAATAGAACTTCTAGGATTAATCGATTGACGTAATTCAAAGAATGGTTATTGTATAATGTATTCACATTCCTAGAGTAATGAGGGATTATGTAGCACCTAAGAGGTTTGGAGAAAACCAGAGTGCATTATACTTGTGTTGTATTATTATATATATTATTGAAATTAGGTTTCGAGATAGCAATGGGTAACTAAGAAAAATGGAAATAGACCCTTTAGTCTATGTTAAAGACTAAGATAGCTCTATCGATGAAATCTTGCTAGTTCTCTCATGGGACTTTTTAGATTAGAAAATATCATAATGATATTGAAGTAAGGAGATTGCAACATAGAAAAAGATTTCTTTGTAGGAAATAGAATTCCTCTTGTCAATTTTGTATTACATGTTAAGGAAATGGGTGGCCCACGAGTGTGGAACCCTAGATAGCCTTTGATAGCATCGGTTGCTTATGTCATGGTTCTCAGGAGAAAGAGAGATCTTGAAATGTATTGATGTTGATCTTGTAGCCTTTGTTGAACTTATTTTAGAACTATGTGTACAAAGGAATTTCGTCATTCCAATACTTGGTATCATTTTCGTAACCAACTTTGAGAAGGGGATGTTGGGAGACCAAAACTCAACCTACATGTCTGTCATACTTGAGATTATTATTATAGGTATATGTGACATACTTATATAAAGGATGATAATCATACGAGTTTATACCCTATCCTTACTTGAATGTGAATAAAATTGAGTAGACAAGGAAGTTGGAAGCAATTTATTATCTCTTATGAATCTAACCTATTAAGGTTGAAGGATTGAACTTAGTCAAAGTACTAACTATGAGAAGTAACGACACTCATTAATATATATATATATATATCAATGAGGAGATTCATTGGATATCATGTTTTTTTTCATGTTTTATGAAATGTGAATTTGAGAAATGCTAAGTCGTCTAGGTAAGACTAGAAGTAATTGCTCTTATGTTTTGCTTCACTAATGCTATTATCTTTGGAGAACAAGGAAATAGGTAACGCTTATGTCAGATATGACATTGTATATATACATGTATGTTGATTGACAATGAAAGGTCGAGAAACCATAGAACAAGACAGGAAGTCTTTATAATACCTTAAGAGATTTTACGATAATGTCGAAACTTGATTTAACGCATCAAAGATGTTGGGTATTGTATCTTGAGAGTAAAATGACAGGATGTCATAAACCCTAGATATTGCAAGGATGCAATAAGGGACTTTTAAAAGGTTTGAAATACCTAAATTTTTATATTGAATGAATATCCTAGATTAAGGATTAGATCTAAGTCAGATTGGCTAGAATGGATTTTCTATTCAGACTAGTTTGTGACTAGAGTACTAAATAAAGTAAATAAACTATAGGATGAGACAATTCCAAGACGAATCATAGGTGAGTGTCTAGATGGCATGACCAATCAGAATGATCATACTTAGCTAGAAGGGATCTAGAGTTGTATGGTCGATTGAGTTTTGTAGGACACATCCCTAGGACTGAGATGGAGAAACTTGACAGTTCCTTATATCTATACTCTTCAAGAAGGGCCGGGTCACTTCTAGTTAGGAAGCACGTGGGGGACCACTTGAGTCCATGGTTGGAGGAAAAGCACTCGGATGATGCTCTCCCTCTGAAACAATAGACTCTCTGAGGCTTGTGAAGATAAAGATCAACATTTCAGATGCAGTGAATTCCATGTTTTGGCTTATGACAGTCAAAACCTATGAGGTAAAACTATTCTTTATGTTAAGTGTATCTTATGTGTTATAAATGAATATTGTAAGGAATTATCTTGATTCTAGTTATGAATACATGTGAATTCAAGTTTGAATTTTATCTAGAAAAGTTATACTTTATTCTTGTGCTTACACAAATGTTTTTAAAAAAAAAAAAAAAAATTCTCTCTCATGTTTACTAAGTTTATTTACCTTCTAGTAAATTCTTGAGATTACTTGAGTATTTAGAAGAGAGTTGTTACAACGATTTTGCTTGCCAAGGGTCTCATTTGCGTCGATTTTCTCTTCCAGCTGGAGTGTTTCATTCTTGAGGACATGGCAATGATATTTGATGCTTGAAAGAGGTTGAATAAGGCTGCAATAAGTTTATATAGATGGTTTGATTCAGAACAGGGGCGGTTGGAGTAGTGCATCGATTTGGTCAAGAGGAGGCATTCCTTGGACTACCATTGCTTGCTTCATCATCTCCCATCCTAGGCACTTCTATTCCTGGTTCATTGTATTGCTTTGCATTCAATTTAAGTCATATTACAGTCAGTATTAGTGGCAGCCATTTGTACTCAGAAAATTACAGAAGTTGCATAAGTTGCAATGCCAAGAGTCTTGGCCTTTAGATCAGCATTGAATTAGACTTCATATCATAATAAAGGAGCTATAAGTTGCAAATCGTATATTTGTTGTATTGAGCAAGTTTGCATATTTCATGATCAGCATATTAGTATGTATGCCAAGTGTTTGTAAAAATGCTACTTGGCTATAGGTGCACATTCCTTATGTAGATGCTCATGTATTTGCATACAAAAAGACAAAAGAATTGCATTGTCATCTTAGATCTTTGCCTAGACATAGTAGAGTTGTTTTGCAAGCATTTAAACTTATTTGAAACTATTGGAAGACTAGCAAGCAAACTGAAAATTACAAATCAGCAAGATAAGGGGGTTGTTGGGAAAGTGTTTGACAATATTCCTTGGAGCCTTAAACAGTGAATTAGGGCTAGATTTTGCAAGGATATTATAGTGGTTTTAAAGGTGTGAGAATTGTCATTTTGGTCTATCCCTCTCCTTTAGGTGAAAAACCCTAACAATATTCCTTGAAGGAAAAATTAGATTAGTAGTAGCAAGGGATATTACAAATATAGTCTCTGACCACCACCGACCCTGACAATCATCGGCAAGTCAAGAGACGAGAACATGGCTCAAGCGCTTTTCCGCCCAACCATGAAGCTTACACTTCCCCGGAATTCTTCTTAACACGAAGAATATCCGACCCTGCACGAAGTACCTAGCAACCTCAAAATAAAAAGCAAATGGGAATCCTAGTGCAAGCTTGATGTATATACATGTATTTCTAACATGAACATGCAATGTCTCACAAACAGGATATGGCAGAGAAAAATATAAATAATTTTGCTAGAAATTTCATCTATTTCAATGAACACGTGGCTTTGGCGAAAGCACTAAAAGTATCATGTAGATCTTGAAAAGAGGATCGACTTCTTTGTTAGCCCATATTCAGGACCCTATCCCAAAAGGTAAACCCAATGCACACAAAGAATACAATAACATGCATAAAGTTCATTAATAAATATTATTTTTCTCCTTTCATGCAAATATTAACATCTTTTATTATTTCTATCTTTCCATTACGGTAGAATATATATTTGACACGCAACTCGCTTTTGACAAGAAACTTTAAATATTGATATACAAAATTGATCTTGCTCGATATTTCTCTATTTATGTTATATTTAATACACATGCATTTACTAATCTCAGTTCATGCAATATTTCGGGTACATGCAATACTAACTCAATTTCATATGTTTAACTAATGTATACGCAATAATAATTTTATAATATTCTAGTTTGCAACACATGCTATAAAGAATCCGATCATAACAATTACACAAAATCATATTCATGTTGATAAAGATGATGAGTTTTTGATGAGCACCCAGATTTTATAACAACAGAAAAGTTTAATTCTACATCGTTCTATATCCTTGACAGCATAGTGCACAGGCTCAGTTGTAAAAAGGATTTGAGGTTAAAGACTTATTGAAAATTGTGAAGCAGGCATAAAAATGAATGACGAAATGGATATCAATATGGTTGTGAACCATGGTGGCTGCACAGTTAGACATATAAGTAATTCATAATGCATGAAGCAATAAGGTTTTATGGAATACGATACTCTTAAGGTATACAAAAGATGGTATTGTTTGAATAGGCTGCTTAATGAACATAGTATTATAGAAAAATTATATATATATATATATATAAAAGTAATATTGATCTGTCACAAAGATAAAAGGGGATTTCCTCAGATGCTGTAGTGGCGACTGCCTTGGTAAACATGCATGTAACAGTACAAGCCAGGCAGGCAGATTCTAAACATATCGCCCCACAAATAATATAGTTTTGACGAAGGCAATGATCGCAGGTTATGCACATTCAGATTTCTAAATGTTTATTCACGTGCCACAATATATATACAATGCATTTATTTCATAGAAAGAATGGTTAAATAAACCTACCTGATTATGCAAGATTCCTGAGAATTTGGTAATGAAAAGAATTTAAAAGCACCTTGGTATTGATTCTCGGCTGTCTGACTCAACCAAGGCTGCAGACTCTCGTACTTAATCATAGAAATCCCTTCTTCTTCAGAGAGAGGTTTATTATATATACCAGTAAGCCCCATGTATCCTTATCCCAACTTAGAAGCCTGCAAACCTTAGACTGCCCAGATTGGTTTGTGGAATCACTGTAATTGCCATTGTAGATAGACGGAGATGACTTTGGTAGCTCCAAATAGAGAAGATGTGAATTTTAACAGCCTACCCCATTATAAACAAATTGTCGATTGGACTTCTTGTATGTCAGTAGCTACACTCATTCTTGTAATATAGTTTTTGACTTCTTCAAATTTTGTGGTTTTATAAATGAGAAGCTTTCTTCTCAGGCTCGGCTCCTTCAATGCACCACTCCCCTTCCACGATCTCCTTTCCATTTCCCTCCATCGCCTCCTTATCAGTAACATGTCGCTGCTATCTTTATTTCCGTCTCTTAGATTTTATTTATCCTCCAAAAATTTATTAAAAAAACGAAAGCTATCTTTATTTCCGTCTCTTAGGTTTTATTTATCCTCCAAAAATTTATGAAAAAAAACGAAAGCTAACTCTAGTATTCTTATTTTTAGAGTTTGCCGCTGCGTGACTTTTCATGCAAGATTCTTAAGGTTTTTTTTTTTTTAAAAACTTATGTTATTTAATTTTTTTTTTTAACTAAATTTAGTTTATTTCTATTTTTTAATATAAAATCAATTAATATTAATTACTTTTGAAATTTGATAAATTGAACTAAATTAATTTTCTTTAAAAAATATATATATGAAAATAATTAATTTTTAGATAGTTTTAATATAATTACTTTTAAAATAATTTGATTATTTTAAAAATTAAATTATATAATTTTTACTAATACTAAATTAGATTCTAAATTAGTTTGATCTATTTTATTTAAAAAATAAATTTACTAAATCTATTTAAAAAATAAATTTACTAAATCTATTTACTTTGTCAATAAATGTAAATTCCTTTATAAAATAAAATTTTAACTAATATATATGTCTAAATAAATCACTCAATTTTAAATTTTCTATATAAATAGAAACAAGTACTTTCCATTTTAAATTTTATTTCATATTTATGGGTGTGCATGCGTAATTGAGGTACGAATTTTCTGGATTTAAAATTGAGGCTCAAAATTTTTAGATTTGAACTAATTATTTTTTAAACCGTTTCTTGCATAATTGTTTTCTCATTTGTATATAATCAAACTACATAATTGCTTCATAGTTCATTGTGAATGCTTCTTCCTCTACAATTTGCAGGTGATTCAAGTACACATTCATATTTATGTTATGTGGGTAAAAGATGTTGGAATTATGAAGCCCAGTCCATTCATCTGTCTAACCGTTTTATTCTTTGATGTTTCATTTCTTTCTTTTGTCCTCTCATATTCTTGATTGTAACAAACTTCAAGATGCTCTCTTTGCAGTTGGATAGTTGAAATGTAAAAAGGCTAGTAGTGCGTTGAGCTGCTAATATTGTATTGTATCTGAATTAATAGAGTGCCCCTGTTTCTAAAAGTGGATGTAGTCTGTATTCTCCATGAATCTACATTTTGAAAATTTATTACCATTCTAAACATTTGTATTGGTCATATGCTCTTTTTCCCCCTTTAGTTCTTTTGAAGTGTCTTAGTGTATTGTTCTATTTTGAATAATAGTCAAACTTGCAAAGCAAGGATACCATGGGTGCAATGTAATTTTACATATTTTAGAGGTATTGTCAAGTCCTCTTTTGTCTTGCCTGCAATATTTGTTTAATTTTTGTTCGTATCTTATTAATAATCTTTTTAAATAGCGAAGTCAAATGAATATCAACAGTAACACTTACAAGAATGAAGTGTACTTAATATTTTTATCCGTGAATAGCATATGTTTACAATACAATTCTGTCATATTCTTTCAGGCACTTTGTTAAATAGATTACATGTATTCTCCATGTCAATAATTGAAAGATCTCATTATTTTTTTATGAAATCCAAGTCTGTTTGATAGATATTCTTATTGTCCTAAACAACATAAGTTGTAGATAAAACAATTAATTCAAATCAAATATGTAGTGTACAATTCTTTATGGGTAAAATAACAAAATCTACTATTGTCAGCACCCAATTTTTAGAACACAACAAAAAAATTTCACAAGTATAACAATAATTTTAATTATTTGTGAATAAAATAAATATAATATAAATTAAAGTAAATTATATCAATATAATATATAGAACTATAATATATAATAATAAAATAGCATAAAATTTAATTTCTTAAAATAATTAATAATAATAATAAATTGATGCAAGAGCATCTGGTTCGAGGGTGTGTTTTGTGTTTGCAAAATATTCCATAATTTTGTTGTGCCAACATGAAATTTGGAAGCTAGAAGTTATTTAATAACATTCAATTTTAAAAGCCAAATCAACATCAATATTTATAATGGAAAGATAGATTTAAAATAGTCTAATTTTCCTCCATAATGTTGGATGATTGAAGAGTCCAAAAGTTGCAGTTGGAGGAGCAAAACAAATCAGAAAAACAAAAAATAATACACAGTAGTGAGAGGGAAAAAAACACGCCATGAGAAGGAGAGAAAGGCGTTGGGTATGATGTTTGTGTGTAGAAAAACAGAGAGGGGTTCTAGATAAAGGAAGCAATTAATTTATTTATTTTAAACCTAGATAGAGAGGTTGCTACAACCATGTTCAAACATTTCAAAATTCAAAACTGTAGATAGAGATAAAGAGATGCATAGAATTATAAATTGTTGATATCGTTGGAGGTTGGAGAAGATTGAGAGAGGAGCTGCCTATTTGAAATAAAATGCAAAGATAAATGTAGAAAGAGGTTGTGTACCATATGTTTTGAGTGGAAAAGTTGTGTTAGATACAAAGAGGAAGGATGTTGTAATATAATAGCTAAATTTAATGGCATTAGAAAAATTATAAATTTTATACTTTGAAGAGAATTGGTGAATCATGGGAGATTAGTTGTAAATTTTTTGTTTGTCAATAAATAAATTATTATTAATAATGATATAAGATAATAATATGGTTTTATAATATAATATAGCTAGTTTTAAATCTATTATATTTGATTATATATTATATTAATTTATTAAATTCATATGTAATAAATTAATTTTAAAATAGTATTATAATAATATATAATGTATAATATGTAACATATATAATCTAATTTTTTTTTAATTTATAAGAAAGAAAAATATTATATAAAAAAGATTAATGATTGCACTCATTTTTTAAAGATATTTTCCACAACAATGTTAATTTCAATATATTTAATTTTTCCTAAAGTAAAATGTTTGATTTTTTACTCTTTTAATTTTTGAATTTTTTCCCTCATGTCTTGAAAAGTGAACCTCAAATTATTCCAAAGAAAATTAATTAAGCAGGGTTAAGGAGGGTATGTAGGCAAACTTCATTCAACTAATGAAAATGATACACCACTTAAAATATTTGTTTTCTTTAATACATAAATTTGCATAATGTATTAGCAAATTTTCATAGAGATAAAATTTATGATATACCTTAAGTATTTTAGTTAAGTTGATTTCCATATAATTGTAGGGTGTGCAATAATAATGCTAAAAATTATTTATTAAAGTGAGTGTTATTAATATTACATAAATATAATCAAAATAATCTAATTTGAAAATATTAATAAGGTTTAGAATTAAGTTTATTATAATTATAATTATATAGATTAATTTACAATTATAATAATATAATTTTTTAATTAAATTATGATTAGGGTTATAGTTCACTAAAATACAATTAAATATTTTAGTAATTTAGAATTATAATTAAATTATTTAATTATTTAATATAGGGTTAGAATATATAAATATAATTCTAATTTATTAATTATTATTTTAAAATTTAAAATAATTATAAAAATAACTATAGATGTTTTAATCAATTATATTATAACCATATCTTATTTAATAATTATTTTAAATGTTTAATTAAATAATTAGTTGTGAGAATTTTTATAATCAAATAATTAATTACAACATTAGTTTTATAAATGAATTAAATTATAATTCTAGAGCCCTAATTATTATTAATAATTATAATTCTAAAATCATTATAATTATGATTAGGTTTAGAAATAGGGTTAACTAGTTTAATGGTTAGAATTATAGATATGATTAGAGTTAGGGTTAGGATTATTGTTAGAATTAGGATTAAAAATAGGGTTAGGATAGAGTTAGAATTATATTTCAAATTAATGTTAGAATAAGGGTAATGAAAACGTAAATAATGCTCCCCTTAATCACACTTCAAAAATTTATCTTTATGTTAGGGTTAAATTCAGAGTTTGGTTTAGAATTAAAATTAGGATTAGAAGTAAGGTTATAATTATGGTTAATATTAGACTTAGGCTTAGGCTTACAATTAGGAAGAGTTAGGGTTAGAATTAGGGTTTCAATTATGTTTACAATAGAATTAGGGTTAGGGTTAGAATTAGAATGAGAACTATGATTAAGGTTACAATAAAAGTTATAATTAGGATTAGAATTAAAATTATGATTACAATTACAGTTAGGGTTAAAAGTGAGGGTTATAATTTACTTAAGTTATTCTAATGCATATCAACCAATACAATAATAGTCACTATTAATGCACAATGATAACTTAAATGTGAAATTTCTCACTTAGTTCACTTAAACACCTATTTTCATCAACTATGTCCTAGCAATAGCAGTTAATATCAATTTGCCTACAAATCAAATAGAAAAACCATCTTAGCAAGCATTTGGCAGGAACTTCACATCAATAGCTAAGATTTAAATAAAAACACAACAAATAAAAATAGGACTATTCTTGCACATTTTGGTAGGAACTTCCATCAATATCTAAGATTTAAATAAAAACACAACAAATAAAATAGGAATATTCTTGCATATTTTGGAGGAACTTCATTGCTCTGCATCGACTTTACATGAGAAATTGAGCCTTAGAATTTTCTTAAATGTTCCATTTTCTCTATTTCTCGTAACTACTGATTGTATACCTTATCCAAATTGGTTCTTTGACTGCACTTCATATTCTGCAAGTTCATTACAGACACAATAGATTGAATATTGTAAATAACAAAATTAGTCATTATTACAGGGATCTCTACTTTTATTTGTTTTTACCTCTTGGAAATTTTTCTTAAGTTTGGTTTTTGTTGATATAAGAAAAAAAATAAGGAGAGTTTGAAAATATGGAGCTAGCTTGATTCTACCCTCATTCATCTGCCCCTTAGATAAAATAATTTATAGTCTCATTACATGATTTGGCTCTCATATATTCCATTTATTGAAACTTTAAACTTAGTTTCAACTTTCTTTAATATTTTGGCTAAATATAAGATAAGAGTATCAGTTTATCATCCTTCCAATAAATTGGAGGAACATCAATATGAGTTTTTCAGCCAAATCCAATAGCTTGATTTGGGACACTACTTGCCTATTGACTGTCATTAATGTATACCAAAATATAAAAATTGAAGATACCTTCAATAGTTAGTATAAACCTACTATTTAAAGCAAAACTCCTGCTATAAAACTATCTAAGGATTCCATATTTAAATGTTGGTCATAATGGGTGCACCCCCTTGCAAGATTAATCACACTACAAGAAGATATAAAAATCACAAGGTTCCAAGCCTATTTGTCAAGTTGGAATAAATCCAATGCCACATTGCATGCTAAGTTCCATCATAGGCTTCTCTACAACATCATCCCTTAACCATGGACCTTCATCACAAACCTTATCTTACATAAAAGGATAATTAACCAAATGTAGGTTGAGGTTGTGCATACTTTCTATTGCATGATGACCCCAATTACATATGTCATAGACACAAGGTCATAAATTTGTTGTAGACTATCAACATATAGTTTGAAGTCATCAAACTTAGGAAAAATCTTAGGAGAATAGGAATTCTATAGAGAAACTTTCTCATTGCTCATTTTTAGAAGACAAAACCATAACCTACTTTTTGTTGTTTACAAACAATTTCTTTAATCTCATCCTTATATTTCTTTAGACAATTATAACCCCAAGAGGCCATATTGACAACACGACCATCATTTGGGGGGAAGTAGAGGAAATCCCAAGAAAGAAAGTATGAGGTTTGAACATAAAGATAGTATTGTGATCTTTCAAGATAGAGAAGTCCTCAACATCTAGTTTAAGTTCCTCTGAATAAGATCCCTGACATTCATCCATTTTTCATTAAAATTCCTCTCATCCAAGCTTGATTGAACTGAGTGATGGTAATAGTATTCTCATAGACAAGTGTTTGGTCTTGGTATCCATGACACTAGGGGGAATAGGGATGGGAAGTGGGTTGGATTTAAGAACAAGGATCCTAGAATCTTTAACCAAACCAAGAGAATCCACATGTTATAACTAAAATGAGGACTTTGTTTGTGGCCTCGACTTGGCCTTTCTATTGTTTTACATGGCCCTTGCTTGAGCTCACTTAGTCACATACTTTAGTGGCGAACACAATGTATTTACACTGATGTGACTGGCTAAAATTTAATGGGAAAATAAAGTTCAATCCTCATATTTCAAATATTTCTTGTGGTTGGGATGCCCAAAGGGGAATAAAGTCTTGTTTTAATGGTTTTCCAATTCAATATTTTGTTACCTATTCTTTGGCATCAAGGCCACCATAGACTTTCCAAGAGTACATTGCATGTTGCAGCATGAATTTGAAGTTCCAATGGCCTCCAATAAGATTCTCATGTGCTTGTTGAAGTACATTCCCAATCTTTTACCGTGCTACACACTTTAATACTTGGTTGGGCTCCAGCTTGAACAACAATCCATTGACCAGCTGGAATGCCTTGCTTTCCCATGCTAACCTTTAGTGGTTTCTTGCTTGTAATTTATGTATATTATATGAGGTTCGATTAATACTTGAAAGAAAACAATGATCAACATTAATTAGAAAGAGGCAACCATAAATATTGATAGAGGGCATCCATTCATATTTGTGCTCATTAGAAACTTGTTGAGTTTTGCTTGCAAAAACTTGGGATGAAAAAAAATTCACAAGTAGTTAAATTGTCTTACTATAATGTCCAATGAGACGGTAGAAGATTTGGGTTTGAAAAGGATAACACACTCAAATCCTTATAAGTTATCTCGGCTTCAAAATGGTCAACAAATATTGATAAATGAACGATGCTTAGTTGATTTTCAAATTGCTTGGTATAAGGACAAAATTTATCTGGAAAAATACATATCTATAAATTTATAAGTGCAAATGTTTAGTCTATAAATAAATACACATTGATTAAGGGTGGACTACATTATCTCTTGTTAAAAAAAAAAATTACATGTTAGAATATGGGCCATATTCTATTGAATATCTCTAAAATTTGAAACATAGTAGACTATCTTTATTTAAGTATTAATTTAAAGTTTTAAACCATGTTTCCAAAAAAAATTATGTAGACTGAATAGCTACTCAAAAACAGAAAGAATTTTCTATGTAGATTTTGCTCATGAAGTATATTTTCTTGTTGCTGCAACAAGTGTGCCAAATTTGGTTCGTGGTCATTAGATAAAACCTGGTGTAGCACTAGTTGATCTTGGCTTAAATGTAGTAGAGGTATGACACCTTCTAACTTCCTTTTTCAAAAAAAAATTGTAAGTAAAAGATGGTTAATATATAGCAAATTAAAACTATTGCTTCCACTTTTGCAAGATCCTAGTGCTAAAAGAGAATACCAAAATTAGTCAGTCATGTTTCCTATGAAGAGGCTTCAAGAATAGCTTCAACAATTAATCCTCTACCTTGTGGTCTTGGTCCAATGACTATTGCAATGCTTTTTTCCACTACTCTACAATCATCAAAACGGGTATATGGATTCAATTGAGATTTTTTATGTTTGATTTAGACCTTTTGCAATACACTTCACATTATAAGTTTTATTAGGCTTATAAATGAGTTATCTAAATTACTAAATGGAATAAAAATATCATTTTCTATCGTAAGACATTTTTTGGAGACATTAGGAACCTATAAGAGGACTTGGGACTATATGCTTTCATTTTTATTTGTGCAAAAAACTGTAACATTTAAGCAAGTTGGTTATACATGACTCTACATACAATAAAAGTTCTAAAGATCTTCTCTTTTTGAAAAAGGATTTTTTCATCATATATGCTAAATGGTTAAGGAAATCTTTGAACTCATAAATATTTGCATAATGTTGGCAACATATAAATTGTGCTTTCTTCATGCCTAAAAGCACAACTAGAGCATGAGAATTTTGAAGTGAGCAAAATTCTTTTATTATAAGAATCGTTTTCTAATGGAAGACAAAGTTGAGTCTATCAATGATCAAATTCCTAAATTTAGGCGACAATTGCTTTATCTTGACCAATTGTTCCTAAAACACAGTAAACTCAACAAATAAAACAAAACTAAACTTAAGTTTATTTCTTTTAATAATAATCAAGTATTTAAAAATTATTTTATATACATTTTACTTTTTATCTGAACTCATTTAATTAATCTAATAAAATAATTTTATTAAATTAAAAATATTTTTTTATATTTAAATATTATATTTATAATAGTAATATATTTTTCTTTAAAGTAACAATTATGTAATTTATTTAATCTTATTTTTATATATTTTATTAAAAGAGAAATTTTTGATATACTTATTTATTGAAAAACAAGCTATTTATATATATTAATAATATTTATTAATATATAAATTTAAATTATGCAATTAACTTTAGAAACTATTTGTATATCTAATAACAAAATAAAAATTTATATTTATTTATTTTTCTTTTATTAATAATATTCATGCAATTTCAGATTTCATAACCATTACCCACTGCCCCTCCGTTAAGATTATCAGTATATTACTAAGAGTCACATAAAGAGCTATCTCGAAACTCCTCCATTATAGGGAATGAGTTTTCAAACGCACAAGTTTGTTGCAAATAGCACCAACGTACTCTATATTTTCAAGCGACTAATACTAAATTCAGTCTCTCCCCAGTAACAATTAACTCTGTACAGTAATTCTAGGGTTTATATTGTCTTGTTCCAGTGAAAATTAGCTCTGTAGAGTATTTCTAGGGTTTTATATTGTCTTGTTCTAGTGACTAATATTAAATTCAGTCTTTCCCCAGTAACAATTAACTCTGTACAGTAATTCTAGGGTTTATATTGTCTTGTTCCAGTAAAAATTAGCTCTGTAGAGTATTTCTAGGGTTTTATATTGTCTTGTTCCAATAAAATTTAGCTATGTAGAGTTTTAGGGTTTCATATAGGCATACGGCAAATTTAGCAATTCACAGAGGGAAAATTATTTACTATTAACAATTCATTGACGGAAAATTCAGCATTAACAGTTCACCATTGTGACAAATTATGGAAAATTCACTGTTAGTAATTCACCGAAGAAAAATAACTGACAGAAAATTATTCACTATTAGTAATTCACCAACCACCCCTATGACAAATTCAACCGCATTGTTAATTTTTCGTGGTGGTGAATTTTACTTAGGGTAAATTTGTCATTGTGGTGAATTCTACTTGGGGTGAACTTGTCATGGCAGGAAAAATTGTTAGAGTGAATTTTCCCTCTACAATTTTTTTCTCCAATTATAATAATTTATCTTTAATTATAATGTTTCATCAAAAATCTAGGTGTTATCATTCAAAATGTGAACTGAAATCTGAGCTCATAAAGTCTACACAATAAAAAATAACAAATATTACAATGTTTCACCAAAATTCTAAGTGTTATCAGTCAAAGTGTGAACTGAAATCTGAGCTCATAAAGTCTACACAACCAAAAATGGCAAATCTTAAAAACTGATGTAATCGAAATATATAAGCAGTTAATCGTAAAACAAAAACTGAATACCTTTTGTCTGGTGGATGGAAGGGTAGAAGATATAGAATTAATTGCGTAGGGAAGTAGCTTTGATAAAACTGTTTCCAGTTTGTTGTCGTCTGTGAGCGCTAATCTTGTCAGCATGCGATCTAGCATGGCTTCTCTTTCTTTCTCCGCTGCATCCGCCATTATCTCTTTCAGATTATTTTTGCTTAGTCAAAGATATTGGATATTCAGTAACAACTTCTCTCTGGTTTTGCTGTATGGCTTTAGGAATTTTCAGGCAGCTGTTATGGAGCACCTGGGTCGGTTCTTTAAACAAAAGGAAATTTTTTATAGAGCATCTGGAGTTTTCTTTGATCTTTTGACCGCTGACCCCACCCATCAAGATTATTTTTCCTAATTTGAAGATATTGGATATTCAGGAACAACTCTCTGGTTTCGCTGTATGGCTTTAGGAATGTCCAGGCAGCTGTATGGCTTTAGGTTCTTTAAACAAAAGGAAAACTTTTACGGAGCATCTGGAGTTTTCTTTGATCTTGGTTTTTCTTTTTGATTGATCAGCCTGAGGAATAATTTGACGGCTGACCCCACCCATCAAAATTCTTTGGAGAGGATTTGACCACTACTCATGAAACATGGGTCAATGAGTTTGACTTGAAACTACACGGTTGAATCCTGATAGCAATATCATAATTTGACACGCTGTGGAAAAATACCTCCTACTTATCAATTGATAGCTAAAGGGGCTCTAATATGAATGGTTCATAAAAGCACAACACTTGAAGGTTTTGCAAATGGGTAATTGCTTTCTAAGTGGCAAAGGCTCCACAGTTAAAGCTTGAGTTGAAATGAATGCGGGATGGGTGACCTCTCGGGGCCGGACCAGTCCTTGTCGGAGCATCACCTAGATGCAATGAGTCTAAGTGGACCATTCATTATCATGAAAGATGGGTTCTTGTGAACCGCACTCATGAAACATGGGTCAATGAGTTTGACTAACTACGGTTGAAGCGATAGCAATATCATAATTTGACATGTGGAAAAATACCTCCTACTTATCAATTGATGAGCTAAAAGGGGCTCTATTATGAATGGTTCATAAAACACAACACTGCGAAGGTTTTGCAAATGGGGTAACAACCCAAGCGGGCTTAACCTTGGAGAAAACTCCTGGTTAAGCAGCAGCAGCAGTACCGGGATGGGTGACCTCCGGGAATGACGGACCAGTGCTTCACCTCTGTGAGCATCACCTAGATGCAATGAGTGCTAAGTGGACCATTCATTATCATGAGAGATGGGTTCTTGTGAACCACTACTCATGAAACATGGGTCAATGAGTTTGACCTGAAACTACACGGTTAAATCCTGATAGCAATATCATAATAAGAAGGGCTTACAAATTTTAAAGGTTTTGGAGTTTCTTGTGTATCTTTTTTGTGGGTGGTCTTGGTTCTACAAAATTATTATTAATTCAAGTAATACTTATATGATTGTTATATGTTCAATATTAAGATTAAATTAGCATATTTATATTTTATAAAATCTATGTAAAAAGTCAAGTTTATTTTACCTATTTTTCAAAACAAAATTATTATCTTACTTAATTTTTAGAAAACTGAACTATTATTTTACCTATTTTTAAAAAAATATTTCTAATAAAGACAAAATGATCTATCTTTGATTCAATATAAAAGACCCGTTCAAAGTGCAGAAGCAAATTTTAATGTCTCAGTGATTGCCACTGATAATATGACTGATTTGGGTATTGGGTTTAATGAGGCCGCCAGATAGTCTCCGCCTTTTGTACTTACCTCAAAACCATGGAGCTACTTATGGTCATACAACATTCAAGGTTGTGTCTATAGTGTAGACAAATGTTTGAGACCGTTGAGGAAGAAATCCACCGCTTTTTGACTTTTGTTTGACAAACCTGTTTTCCCTTTTTGGTGTTTTAACACACTTGTTTGGTCTCGTTTTGTGGATTGAAAATGATATATTTGAATCCTCAAACACTTTTCCAGCCAACCCATGGTATGATGAAGAGTGTAAGACTACCAAGAGAACTTTGAAAGAAAATGGGTTGAACAAAGAAAACAAGAAGAAATATGAGAAGCTAGTGCAAACAAAAAAAGAAAATTATGTAAACACAAGAAGGAAAGAGCTCATTCTCTTGGAAAGCACAATCCCAAAGGTTTTTGGAGAGAGTTACAACAAAAGAGAAAACAAATTCAAAATAACATAATAGGTGTGCAATGGTTAGATTATGCAAAGTGTCTTTATGAGAGGACCCAAGGGAAGAATCCTCCTCCCATAGTTAACACATTTATGGAACTCTTCATAGTTGAAGATATCAAACAAGGTATAAAGAATTTAGCAAATGGGAAAGCGCTGGACATAGTGGGCTGCAAGCTGAATTTTTAAAGTGGGGAGTTGAAATTCTGGCTCCACACATCAAAAGTATGTTTAATGATGTCACCCATGATGGTTTTCCATCATAATGGACAACTAGTGTCGTCATCCCCCTCTACAAAAGTGATGATATTAATAAACCATCTAATTACCGCACTATTATGGTGAATCCTATTCTTGGCAAGCTTTTTGGGAGCATGTTAGAGCGTAGAATCAGCAATTGGGCGAAAAAAAAGGAAAAAGAGCAAAGGGGCAGGTTGGTTTTAGGCCTAAATACTCTACGATTGACCACTACATCACTCTTAGGCACCTAATTGAAAAAATATGGGACACTCAAGGTGAAGAAGTTTTTTTTTGCTTTGTTGATTTTAAAAAAGCCTTTGATACAGTGCCTAGAGACAAACTATGGAATAGAATGGATGAGCTAAATATACAAGATGAATATAGGGTTGCGGTGCATAGACCTTATGAGCAGGTTAGAGCTAAAATCAGAACAAGTGAAGGTATTTCTAAATGTTTTGGCAGTGATATTGGGGTCAAACAGGGTTGTCCTTTATCCCCCACTCTTTTTGGGCTATACATTGATAAACTAAAAGATTGGTTAAAAGAAACTAGTGAGGGGGGCACTCAGTTGGCGGGTTATGTGGTGAAGTTACTGCTATATGTAGATGATCTTATCTTAATCTCAAAAACTGCCCATGGTTTGAGGGGTCTTTTGAAGGCCTTAGACCTTTTCTGTCAAGAAGTGGGAATGCAAGTGAACACTACCAAGACCAAAATCATGATATTCTCCCTAAAGAAGAAAAGGAATCAAAATAACTTTCTTTTTGAAGGCAGCCCCTTGGAGATAGTGAAAGAATACAAATACCTTGGGATTGATTTTCATTATAAGCTCAACTGGGAGACTAGTAGAACAAAAAGGATACAAGGGGGTTGGAAAGCTTCTTTCTTACTTCAAAACAGGTGCAGGAAAGCTGAACTTTGGGATTGGAAGACCAGGAAAACCCTCTTTGGTTTGTTGGTCACACTGGTGGTTCTCTATGGCTATGAAGTCTGGGGCAGCAACATGTCAAAGTACAGATGGAGACGGCTAGAAAGAATCCAAAAGCATATGATCACTTGCAACCTCAAAGTCAAAACCACGGTCCCTTATGAAATTCTTTTGGCTGAATCGGGAACCTTACCTTTGGAGGTGTCGGCTATAACTCGCTTGCTAAATTATTTAAAGAAGGCTGAGAACATGGATAACCACCATTGGCCTAAAGTGGTTGTGAAGGAGGCTTTAGGCCGCAGGAGGAAAACATGGATGAAAAAAAATAACAATTGGTTGAGCAAGTGGGACAACAACTTGCATGATTGCCCTAACACCAATGAGGAAATTAAAAAGTATGTCACAAAAAAGTTCTCGGCTGCCATGTGGACAAAGCAGATTGGACGAAAGAAAGATCACTATGTCAAAGAGTTCAACCCAACTTGGGAGCATGGTGATAAAAATTATTTAGGAGCTGCTATTAAGGGTAAAGCATGGTTGCTAATTGCTCAATTGAGGACCGGGTCACATCATCTGAGGTGTGAAACCGAAAGGTGGACTATACCTAAGGAAGAGTGGGAGGATAGAATTTGCATGTTTTGTAGCAAAGGGGTGGTAGAGATTGAATGGAATTTTATCTTGGAGTGCACAACATGTGAGGATATTCGTAGTCAATATGAAGGAAATTTGAAGATCAGCAACCTGCATGAGCTATTTGATGAAGGAAAAATCATCAAGCTGCTAGTTTTCTGATCAAAATTCATAGTAGAAGATCCAGCATCGAAAAGAATTTGGAGATTCTGTAGTTTTGTGGTTCTCGGTCCCTTACACTTTTTGGTCTCATAGACAACATTAAAATCCCTCATTCATTCATTCATTCAATGCTAATATTGGCTCTCTTCTCAGATTTGGCGTGGGCGCGTACTTGGCAGAACGTCTTTTCCCTCCTCGGAAACCACCCAATGGTTGCCTCAAATCAGAACGTTTGGTTGGCATGCAAGCAAAGTTAAATTAAACATTGAGGAAGCTTCGTTATAGGTTAGGTTCAACCTAAGGGGCACTTTTACCTCTTAGTTATCAATTGAGGAAGCTTCGCTATAGTTAGGTTCCACATAAGGGAGACCTTTACCTAAAATTTCTCAAATGCTTTGTTTCATAAATGTGGGGAAATATTTTTTTATTATGTGGATTTGTGGTTGTCAAAGGATGCATTTTAATAAATAATTGTGTTTATTTAAAGTTTTAATTATGACAATGGGTTTTTTGATTTATTTTTATCTAATTGTTTTTAAAAAATTATTATTTTTGTAATATTAAATAATATATGTTTATATGTTTATTTTGTTGTGTTTTAAAATTTTATGTATATTTATAATATTTTGAGATGTCTATATTCAAATATCTATCTACATAGATTCATGAACACAAATAGATTATTAAACATATTGTTTTTGATATAAAAAGTAGCAAAACTAGGGTGTTGTCCCTACATATTGTTATTTAACAAAAATAGATTATATTATACATATTGTTATTTAACAAAAAAAGTTATTATTTAAATATTTCTTATAATTATTATATTATATTCTCATTTCATTTTTTTATATTTTATTTAATATAAAAAATATTTAAATATTTATTATGTAATCAATAAATATTATTTAATATATTATAATAAATTTCTATTATATTATGCATATTATTATATAAAATAATTATTAGATAAATTATATATATATATATATAATAATTATTTTCTTTTAATTATATTATACTATCATTTTGAGTTTTTTTATTTTTTTGTTTGATATTTATAATATTTAAAATTTTAATATATAATAATTTTTATATAAGATAATTGATTTTTATATAATATAATTAAGATAAAATTAATAATTATTAATATTAATATAAATGCATGTAACTATATTTTATTCCATTAAATTAAAATGTTAGAAAATATTTAAATATTTATTATGTAATCAATAAATATTATTTAATATAATATAATAAATTTATATTATATTATGCATATTATTATATAAAATAATTATTAGATAAATTATATATATATAATATTTTTTCTTTTAATTATATTATACTATCATTTGAGTTTTTTATTTTTTTGTTTGATATTTATAATATTTAAAATTTTAATATATAATAATTTTTATATAAGATAATTGATTTTTATATAATATAATTAAGATAAAATTAATTATTATTAATATTAATATAAATGCATGTAACTATCTTTTATTCCATTAAATTAGAATATTATTTACATATTTTTAATAAAAAATAACATTAATTTGACATTTAAAAATGATTATGTTAATACTATAATTAACAAAACTAACATTTAATTTTATTCACATTAACAAAAGTTACATTTTTTTTTATCCTTTCTTTTTATTTTATGTACACAAACTTTCAAATCGCATTCTCTCATTGATAAATTTCTCTCGACATAATGACAAAACATTAGATAAAAATTATAATGATAAAATTTGTATATTTATGCTATTTTTTTATTTTAGGATAGTATATATACACATTCTTGCATATCTAGTCCTCACCTTATCCTTGTGAGCATAAATTTATATGCATTTGTCTAAACCATCCATTTATTACATTTGTCCCAATATGAATGTTATCTACCTGGATCTAACTGTTTATCCACCCAAGTTGATTTTCACTATTATAGGATTGAGCTCACAATCACAAACTTGACCCTTGTTTATTCAAAATTCAAATTCAAATTTTGGATGCTTGTTGTGCATTATTTTCCCACCCTAAGTTGACTAAGTACAAGTTTGTCTGATCTTGTTCTATATGTTCATATTTAAAGGCATTCAATTGCATTCATTTCACATCTCACATTATTAACAAATCATTATCATTCAAGGAAGGAAACACTTTAATTCCGTGCTATTAGATTTCCACAATCCATATCATCAAATTTTGTAGTTTTCTAGATTTGATTGTGTGCCAATTTTTTGAATCAAAAAATTGGCACACAATCAAATCTAAAAAACTACAAATTTTGACTTTAATTTGGTGTTATACAATTGAGTCTAGATATGCACATTCATTCTAGGAGCATTTGCATGGCTAAATATATATTTTCTTCAATCTTTTACATGGTTAAACTAAGGGTTGGCCTAAATGAACATGTCCCCTTGTGACATAACAACAATCATTTAAAGGTATTATAAAATTTCAATCATCATATAATGAAAAGGTTCAAAAATAAAGGCAAATCAAAGTGAAATGCATATTAGAGATAGACAAACTACCAAATGATTTATATGGGTGCAAGGGATTTCTTTGGATGCAAATCTAACCCTTATCCATAGACTCAACCTCTCACAATACAAACAAAACTTTCTAATATCGAGGAAAAATAAGTCTTGAGAACACACTAAATTCCAAGACTATAACAAGCCATTTTCCAAAATGCTCATTGAAGACATTCATTCTTCCATCACAAAGTTAAGTACCTCTCTCCTTTTCATTAATTTCCATAGTGGAATTTAATTTAAAATATATCAAGCCACTACTATCAATCAATCATGTAGGTTAATTTATGCTTATGTGTACGTGCCTTATTGGATTGGCCTGGAGTAAGCATGGAAAAATGTATTTTCCTATATATATTTTTGGTGAACCCCTTTAGTTTTAGATAATCTAATTTTACCATAGGGTTTCTCGTTATTAAATTAGGGTTTTCAAGTCTATACTTTAGTATTTTCACACATTATTTCAAGTTTGGTCTTCTTTTTTTATTGTTGTGCTTCATTGATGCATGTCCTTACTTCAAAGTTTGGTGTGTTTCTTCACATATTGTAATACCCCTCTGTTTTGCGTTCTAGCTGGACAGTGTGTCCTTGTTTGCTTTGATGTGATTTTTGGTTATTGAGACGTTGTATCATGTGTGTGCGATTTGAATGTTATATTTTGATGTGATGTTATTTTATTCTGATGTTATCTTTATGGCATGTTTTGGATTAATTTAGCAGATATTGGATTTAATGTTGTTTTATGCTATTGATCATATCAATCGCCAGTTAGTGATTGTGTATTGGTGAAGGGGACAGGATTGTATCACTTGCTTGCGAGTGCCCTACGATTCTGACATTTTCTCTTCACGGTGTGTTTGATCATATTATATATCTATGCATGTTCGATGTACTCTTTGTTCGCAAGTTGACAGGTACATGACATCGACTCCACCTGGTTCACAAGTTTGAGCATGTCCAGTGACCAACGGTAATCGATTGGGAGATAGTAGCTAGGTTTTCCGTGCCAAGTCGTCACCCTAGTCATAGTGTGTCATTGGGTTTGAGTCGGGTTAAGTTGCTTCTTTATTATTCTCTCTCCTTGTTTTCATTTAAAATTTAGGTGAAAAAGGTAGGCAAGTGGTGTATGTATTTAAAGTCATTTATTAAATCTATCTGGTTACAATGTTATAAATGTTGCTTAATTTATTCATTAATTTAATTTAATTAATAAAATGATCTAATATGAGATTAGATTTATTTGATTGATTAATTAAATTAATTGTGTTGAAATAAATCAAGTTATTCTTTTGGAGATAATAAAGTTAAATTCTTTTGGAAATTATGAAGTTAAAGTCCTTTGGAAATAAAATTGATAAAAGCATTTAAATGCATTTGAAATGGAAATTTCAAAATAGGTAATAAAGTCTTGTTGAAAACAATTTTGTTTTAATTTTTTTTTTAAATGGAAATATCTCCAAATTGTTCAATAAATTTAGTTGGTGGGGATATTTTAGGGGTTTGACCAATTTGGGGAAAATCTCTATTTAGTAAATAGAATTTCATAATTTTGTTTTTTACATTTTGGGGGAAGGAGTTTTTGGCTGTGGCTTTGCTTGGATTGGTGAAGGGATTGAAATTCTTGCTTGGGCTGAATTCAAAAGAGGAATTGAAAGCACCATTTTGGAGTTCTTCAAGCTTTGGAGGAAAAATCAGGGTCTTCCTTGTTTTTTTTGGTTTTGTTTCATTTTGGAAAGAATTCAAATCCTTGCTTTGCTGTTTGAAAATCCTTAAGATGATGTTTAAATTCAATGGAAAACCCATGTCAATTGGTTCTATACTTTTAAACTCTGTTGAAAATTTGAAAATGAGATCAAACAAGAATTCAATCAATGGTTAAATAGGAATAAACCAAAAGGAATTGGCATTTCAAACTGAGATTTAATCCCAACTGTTGTATTGTCAATTTGTTATTTTATTACAAAATCTTGTTTTTCATTTGCACAATTTGGGCTGGAAATAGAGATTTTGTATATAATTATAAATATACGCAAGTATATTTTATAACCATACTGTGTTTAGGAAAATGTTTCTTTTGAAAATTTCATTACATAGAAAATTTATGTTTATCTTTGTGCCAAGCAGGGGGGAAGTAGGTTTTGATTTTTGTTTTTGAATTTAATTATAAAAATGTTCTTTTATTGTTTTTATTTGTGGTGGGGAGGCAGGGGAGCCAGCCCCACCACCGCCTAGCCCCCAGGGGAGGCGAACTGTGTGCTCTGCACACAGGCCGCGCCCATATGGTAGGCAGACTGTGTGCTGAGCACACAGGCCGCCGCCCATGAGGGAGGCACCCTGTGTGCTAAGCACACAGGCCGCCGCCAGTGGTTGGGGCCGACGTGCCAAGTTTAGGGCTCGACCCTTTTGTTTAAAAAAAAATTGTTTTGTTTTTTTTTATTATTATTTATTAATATTAAAATTTTATTTTATATATGTTATAATATATAATATGTATATATATTATATATATACATATATAATATATTCTAATTTATGTAAATATTTTGTTTAATGATTTAAATATACACATTATATATATATGAAATATATATATATATATAATATGTATATGTAACTAAATATTAATGACTTAATTTTAATTAGTTGGATCATAACATAATATCTTTCTTTAGACAGATATTCTAATGTTTTTAAGTATTTAAAATAGGAATTTTTAATATGATTATCTCATTTTCATAGTTGAATTAAAAGTGACTTTTTAATAAAGTTTATTTAAAAAAGTTGATTTTAAAATCAAATATCTTTAATTAGAAATTTTTTATTTTGATTATTATGAATAATCAGGAAATCTTAGAATATAAAAATAATATTTTAGAGGCATATGTTTAAATGATGTTTTAATATTTAAAATAGGAACTTTGAAATGATTATCTCATTTGTATAGATGAAATGAAGTTGATGTTTATTCAAATGTTTTTATTTAAAAAGATTGTTTTAATCATTTAGTATGACTGAGCAAATGAGATTAGTTTATTGGTTTAAATTCCTTAAAGTTGTCAACGTGATATGATTACTTTGAGTATGAATGAATAATGTTGATTATTTAATTAATTTCATGTACTATACCAGTGTTTGGCTTGGGTTTAGGAAACCCTAACATTAGTTATGGAGATGTCTGAAATGCTTTCTAAATAATGTTTCGTTCTTTCTCAATGTTGGGAAAAAGGGGTTAATTGTCTAGTAAGTCTTCCAGAGGAGTTCTCTAGTTTGAGATGTTTCATGTCGTAGTTCGATTTGTGAATCGCCTTGGGAAATGTGTTGAGTTGTATCATGTTGTCTCACCCAGTTTTCATGAATGGGGATGGTTGTGCCTCCTTTGGAAGGAGTGGTTTATGTGTTGCCTCCAGAGTTTGGAGAGGGTTTTGACCTTTGTAGCCTCCAGTGTTGGAGAGGGTTTTGTACTGTTGTTCCCTCCAGTGGCTGGAGTGAGTTTTCTTTATTTGTTGTCTCCTTGGTTTGGAGAGGTCGTCTTCTCAAGTTTACCCATTGGATTGTGGTTTTGTACCGTGGTTGTGTTGTCATTAGGAGAGTGGCTCTTTGTGGGGGTCTGGCACACAAAGGGGTGCCAGGGTAACTCACCTAGGGTTTAATCAAGTGATAATTTAAAAGAATTAATGGGGAAATTTCACACTGATAAATATAAGGAATGCCTCTCTCATGAAGCATGTGTTTGTTAAGGCTTGAGATGAGATGAGACGCATAGTTTTGCATGAGGGTCCGGCGGCCGGTAGAGGCAAGCCAAGGTAACCCAAGATGGGGGTCTGGTAGCCTAGGAAGGTTGAACTAGGGTAACTCATGGCAATTTATGTATGACACTCTACCTACGTCAACAGTCAGTTAGATATTGTGTGGTATTCAGATGATGTTCATAAACCTTGTTCTCTGGAAGCATTGTAACCTTTGTGTTAAGTTATGTTGTACTTGTATCCTTTCCAGTTCAGTTATGTTTTAGCCTGTGTCTAGTGGTAGATGGTCTTGTTTAGGAATTTCTGGTTACTATCTCCTAGCACGGGGGGTGAGCCTTTGGGTATCACATGGTAGGGTGGAACGTGCACCTTAATCTATCAGGTTGTCTTCTTGTTCGTGTGGACGAGATTTCCAGTTGGAGAGCTCGTGGGATCCTGTATCATGTCATGCTTTATCCTTTCAGTTGTATATTGTATTTCATTACCCCTCATTTGTTATCGAGGTGGAGTTTGTAATATGTAATTATACTTATTGGTTTTATCTCATTCGGGGAATGAGTGTTGTAATCATGTTGTAAATTATATCATGGGAATCAAGTGGTGTCTCATATTCTTTGATGTAAATTATTATGTATGGAATGTATGTAAACTTAATTGTTAAGTAATTAAATGTTGTTGATTTAATTCATGTTTCTTGTTTGGGTTCAAGTAACTCAGTCTTGTAACCTTAGGGGATTGGTTGGCAATGGTTAGTGAACTTGCCTGTTAATTGTTCTTTTTTAAAAATTAAAAAAAAATAGTTTGTTTGTGTAGTAAATTGTAACTTCCCCTAGGGTTGCGTGGCGGGGCGTTACACATATCCTATTTCTTCTCACCCTTGCATTTGCTTTAGGGTTTACAGTTTACATCTATTTTTTACTCGATCAAGGTTTAATTTTTTTATTTACAATAGATACCATGTCATTTGATTATTCTTGTTAGGGTTTAATAAAATTGCATACTCTTGTGAGTCCTACATCATTTTGTAGACTCTTATTTTTTTATCATCAAATCTCACGGCCCTCTATTATTGGCATATATTTTTTCTTCTCTTACTAATTTGACATGTTTGTAAGCACTTTGTAGCACGTGATTTATTTATTCTTGATTCACTTGTGACATTTAATCACATAAATGGAATCATTTTTTTCTATGGAAGCATTATATCACTACATATGTTCATTTTCTTTATTGCCCCTTCTTTATTAGACACCCTTACTTTTATCTTCCATGATTACCATTTGTTACATATATCTTATGTGGAGAGTGATGGTAGTGTGCTTGACTCTAATCACATTCTACCTTTGAACATTTTTCTTTCACATGATCAAATTCATGTTACATCTATTGTGAAGGATACACATACCATAAGTCACACCTTCCATTACTATAAATGATACAACATATGATGGATGTGCATCTGTAAGGTTTGAGACCTTAAACTATTTCATGAACAATAAATAGTAAGTTCTTTTCACATAATTATATAAATGAAATGAGGTATCTTCAATATATACAAATGACACATTACATCTCACATGTAAAAGTGTCTAATATAGAATATTAAGTACAAGAATAAGGTACATCATCACATGAAGTACTATCTAGCCAAGTATTAAATAATACAAAATATAACATGTATGCAAGAATACAACTCAGGCTCTCATTCCCATTTGGCCATAACAATACAAGTAAAGATATAAAAGTATCATAATCACTGAAGAGTCTTCAGCCACCACTAACCCAATGGTCATCTGCAAACCAAGAGATGAGAATGATCATATAGGTGTAGTGCATAATCCAAGTAAAATCACATAATATATGATATAAAAAAAGTACAACTCAGGCTCTCATTCCATGTAGACAACTAATTAAACAATCTGGAAGTACAAATACAATTAATGATATTTGAATATAATTAATATTGTCTCTGATCGCCACCAACCCTAACAATCATCCACAAGTCTAAGAGACAAGAACATGGCTTAGGTACTTTTTCACCCAACCATGAAGCTTACGCTTCCTCGAAATTCTTCCTACTCGAAGAATACCTGACCTTGCATGAAATACCTAGCAACTTGGAAGCAATAAGCAAGAGGGAACCCTAGTGCAACCTAATATATCTATAGGGTAAAAGCACAAAGTTGTGTCACACTTTTGGCCAAATAAATAGTTCCGAGTGAAATATTTTTGGTCGGAAAGGTTTCGCCCGGCTAGGTTTCGACCGAAACCATGTGGCCTATTACGTGGCATGTAGGTTTCGGCCGAATAATTTTCGGCCGAATCCCAAAAAATTAATTTTTTTTGTTTCCCGCTTTGAAATTACATTTTTTAATGTATGAGGTTTCTATAGAAAGGGTTTCGGCCGAAACCCTTTCTATAGAAACAGTTTCTACTGAAACTGTCTATGTGGCATCCTATTTGGCAGCCAACTCAGCTTTTTCAGAATTTTCTGAAACTTTCAACTTTAGCTAGGTATTTCTTTAGTAAAAATATTTTTTTTGAAAAAAAAAAACCCTTTTGTAGAGCTCGGATGGAGAATCCAAATATATAATTTTTTTAATATTTTGACTAGTTTTAATATATTTTATTTTTAAAATAATGCAAGTAGGTTTTTCAAATGAAAAAAGAGGTTGATTACAAATTAAAAAAAAGATAGTAAAACTTATTAAAAAAATTTAAATCTTATATGGGGCACAAGAGGAGAGAGTCTTCTTCAAAAGGGTATAATTTGTTTGTTGAAAATGATTAAAAAATTTGAAAATAGTTGACGGCCCATGAAAACTGTCAAATTCTAACATGTTTGACTTTAAAACGTTATTACAAGAAAAATATACATCAAAATTTAATTTTTCTTTTTCCATGCACAAGATATTGAAGTTACCTATTTGGAGAAAAAAATTATGGAGAAATGAAGTTTTTTTCAATTTGTTTCTTGACGGTCCGTGAAGTCACTCTTTTCTGAAATTTTCAGCATTCCAAAATATGTCCTTAGATTGATAAAAACATAATGAAAACAATTTTTTTTAAAATTTTAAAAATTATAGCAATAAACTTCATCAAAAGTTCTACATTTCATTAGTTTATACCATTTTGAAATTTAAAACATAAAGACCACTTTTATGTGGTCGAAGTTTAGAATTTTTTTTGCTATTGGCCGATTCCTTTATAAAGTGTGACACAGGTTTGTGTTTTTACCCTACATGCATTTCTAACATGAACATGCAATGTCCTACTATATGGATATGGCAGAGAAACATATCAATATAATTTTCTAGGTAACATTCATCTATTTCAATGAAATCATGGCTTTGGCCAAAGCACTAGAATAAATCGGAAGATCCTAAAAAGAGGATCAACCTTCTTTGTGTTGAATAGGACAACTGAGAGGGGGGGTGAATCAGTTATCACCAAACTAAACACTTTAATCATTTATTGGAACAAGATCTTGATATTTCTTAATTGATTAAACATTAAATGCCAATGCAAAAACTCAAATCCAACACAATAACTGGAAAACCCGATGAGGGAAAAACCATAGTGAGGATTAACTCACACTATAGAGAATATCAAAACTGATTACAAAAAGGGTCACTGCCTAAAATAAGGCTCACTACCTAAGATAAGGACTCATTGTCCACAAGGCTACAACCCAAAGATACAAAAGATGGCTAACTGTCAGAATATAGGAGTTATGGCTCACTGCCAAAAGTATAAACTGATGGATTACACCTTCCTTGTGCTAAGTTCAGTTCTAAATGAAGCTCTATGTAAGTAGTACTGCTTTTCAGTAGGTAATCAATAATTCTATTATGATCTTCATCTGATTACTCAATTAGACTCACATCATGCACATACACTTTATTATCTTCACCTACTTTTCTCACTCTGCTCTGCTACTCTCTCTCTCTCTCTCTTCAAGAGAGTCTCATATATATTTTATTCATCAATTAGGTCGGCATCATATGGGTGATCCCACAATAGTGGTTTACAATTTTTGGCCAAACTGAACATTGAAATTTTTATTTTTAACTAAATCTTCACATTCGAGCACCTATAGCGGCTAAACCATGAGGAATTTGAAGATGATGCAAACTAGAGTCTCGTCACATTTTGTCTATAGATTTTAAAAATATTTTTCAAAATTTTCAGAATCAAATTGCACTTCTTTTCCATCTCCCACAAAACTAGTTTTTCATAAAACAACATTTTTAAAAAGTGATGCACATCGTATAATGCATAACTTTTTTTTCATGAAGGATAAAATTATAATTCTTTCAAATATAGATTTGTAACTCCAATATCTAGTGCTTCCACTTGGTTATTTTATTGAATATTTTTTCTTTAATCAAGTTTCGAAGTCAAACCAATGATAATTCAGACATAGTGCGATCGTATAACGCGTAACTTTTTTTGTATATATCAAAATTCAATTTTTTTTGTTGGATCAAGGACTTCAATATCTAGTGCACTCATATTTTTCAATTTTTTTTTGATAATCTACTATTTTTCCACATGTGCAAAACAAAGACCTTCATTTTCGATGAAAAACCTACGTTTAATAAAACTAAAAAAACAAATACATAATAAAACCAAAACATATTAAAATTATATTCATTTGATAGCTCATTCCAAGGACTACCTGATTCTAGTTGGGTTTGTGAAGATTCCCTCATTTTCATCCTCAACTTGAGCTTCAAAACGTAAAAATTTAGGTTTTTTGTGTGAACAAGGTCAAAAATTAGGGAAAAAGGGGGTTCGCTAGAACCAGGGGGGTTCTAGCAAACCCCCTTCAATATGTATTTTTCCTTTTGTTTTTTGGGCGGAAAATGTGGGCCCAATAATTAATGGGTTCGCTCAAACCCTAGTTCGGTCGAACCCCTTTTTTGGTTCGTCGAACTTGTAGGTTCATTCGAACCCCCAAAACCATTTTTTTTTGCCATGGGGTCATTTTTTCTTAGTTTTCCTTCCTCCATCAAATTTTAAACCACTATTGTGGCTTCACACATATAAGGTTAACACATTTCTTATCTTGGAAAAACATCCATAAAACATAGCTAGTCCATATAATATATTGCATATGCTAAGTTAGCCAAGATCTTCAAATATCAAAATCACAGCTTGTCTCACGGTAGAAACCGGACCTAAAAACCAACACACAGAACCAACCAACACACTGGACCACATATAATGATCATCTTCAATAGGAAATAGCTTTCGGTAACCATCTCATACATTCAGTACTTTGTTGACATCAATGACAACCTATTGACATTAATGACAACCATTTGATGCAATCCAAATTCCAACAATCTCCCCATTTGTCATTGATGGCAACACAAGATGTGAAAATCCAACAACAAGATCCTTCGTAGTTTTTCCCTTTTGATGAGTTGAAATGATTTTCATTCTTTTCACATGCTTTCTCTCCCCCTTTGACATCAATGGCAAAGAAATAAGATCTATCTCCCCCTTACTTCAAAAAATTTACAAAAATAGTCTTCAAAAATGGTTCTTTACCTCAATCCTTCTTCCCTTAAAATATCTCCTTGTATTTTTCTTTTAGTTTCGAAAGAAATGTCTTCTAGGAATTCACTACCAACCTGATATTAACTCAATTATCTCAACTCATTTTTCTCAGCTTCCAGCAAGAGACTGGAAAGTTGTTCCAATATCAACTCAATTATCTCTTTAACTTTCCAAAAAGTCTTCATAATACCATCCCTCTATACCACAATGACTACAAGTGCAAACTGTAAGGAATTGATCCTTTTATTTTGTGCTTCATCCTTGTCATTAAGGATATCATATGTTTTTCCAATAGAATCCAGCTCAAGCTCAATAGCATCAATATTTGCTTTGTAGTTTCCGATAGAAATAGACCACTGAAGACAATACCTATACACATTGTTTTCATTCTTGATGCATGTTTTCAATTCATTGATGCTCTCAATCAATCATTTTTGTGCATTTCCACATCTTTTTTCCATGGCCAATTGAATCTCATCTCTTTCTTTTGTTTCACTATGCGACTATGCCTTTAGTTTGTCTTCAATACGCTCAATCAACACTTTCGGTAAAACACTGTTCAATTCACTTAGATCAATATCATTATGAATTATGTAAATAGCTAAGGCGTCTGTGATATCATCCTATTCATATGATGGTCATGACAACCAAACATCTCCAATCTTCTTCAATCCATCAAATTGCCCAAGAATCTTCAACACCTTCTCCTTAGTAAAATATTCTTCATCATCATCTATTGATGCCAGATCGATTGCCTCTATAATATTTTCTTCCTTTTCTTCTTTCTTCTCCTATATTTTAGCTTCTTTATTTCCAGAGGAGAACTTGGGATGATTCTTCTTGCTTTTCTCTTTCCAGAGGAGGATCTTGCTTCAGATATCCCAATTGGACTAGAAACCATGCCAAAAATCCATACATTTATTTTGTTTACAAAGTATTCTTCACAAATATTTTCCTTTTCTGCTAGACATTCCAGATACTGGTAGAAATGCTTCCCAACTAGTATAACTGACTTCCACACAACATTCTCTTTCAATGGTAACGATTTCATAAAATACCTCATCAAACATATAACCAAAGATCCAAAATGAAAAGGGTAATTGTCATTCTTTGTCATAGTAATATTCTCCATTAATTGATTCCTCAGTAACTCACACAAATCAAAATCCTCATCCTTTTCAACCATTTGATGTGTAACATAAATGATAATCACCAAAGTAGAGCCTTCCCTATTTCTGAAATAGATATTATATGAAATGCCATATGTCACATACCTTATCACATGGTCGATTATAGTATGAATTAGAAGTGCCCTTTGACCTCCTGTTACCCCAGTTAGGGCTTTGAATTCTTTGTTCCTCACTAAATTCTTTACTTGAATGGGTCCATTATTGCATAATCATGTTATTGTTTCAATTGCTTCCTTTGTGATCCCATAGGGTTTGTCGAAGATCATCTCATCACCTTAAATTTTAATTTCTGTAATTCGTTGTTGCATGGATTAAATACCACCATTGCCTTCAACTCCATTATTTCAGTCTTGTTCTCCATACTTTCACTTGCCATACTTTCACTTGCCAATAACCCTAACTCCTTATTTCTCAGCTGCACTCTTCTTAGCTCGTTCAATTAAAAAAAAGAATGACCACTCAACTTATTGCTTTTGGGGTTTCATCATCACCTGTGCTTCACTATGTTAGTACCTCCTTCTCAGCCAATGTCAGCGGATCATTTTTTCCCTAATTTTGCATTTATTGCTTTTTTAGCTTTTAAATTGACAACTATTTTTTGAGAAACACTGTGAGCCAAGAAGGGCTCCACAAATTTCCTAATTTGCATCTTTTATGTTGGAATTTTCTTCAATGCCTTCAAAATAGAGATTCACATCACATATCCACGTGTCCTCGCATGACACCTCATATATTGGGGGTTTTCTATATTTTTCTATGAATGCTCCCCCTGAGACCATTACTGGATTCAGTTCTCAAAAGATGTATCTGCACCAGATGCGGATACAGGGTCATTTGATTCATCCTTTTTCTCAGGTTCTTCCTTCTTTCTCCAATTTTTTGTCATTTTTGTCCTCACTTCTTCTGGATCTACCTTGTTCATAGGCTTGTTCTTTTGTTCTGAATTATTTTTCTTCCCAACTTTGTTCCAACAAAATTTTGAGGTATGTCTTAGTTTGTTACAAGTGTAGTACATAACATATCCAAGATCAAATAAATTTTCTTTTATCTTTATCTTGCGCTGATTAGCCTTGTGTCCAAAGATATTGCATGTGTAACAATAGCATTGAAAGGGTTGAATTCTCCTGTTTATATCAAATATGTTCATCATCATTTGGCTTCTACATTTGGTAGCTCTATGTCCAAACTTGTTGCAAACATGACATTTTCTAGTAAAGAATACAACATTCTGACTTATTCTATTTTGGTTCATCCTACTTCTACATTTTGTTTATCTATGTCCAAATTTATTGCATGAGAAATGGAATCCATTAAAAGATGGGTACCTTTGAGCATTAGGTTGTCGGATGGGTATCCTTCCGGTATTGATCCTTCGATTCTTGTTTTGATAGGAATTGCCTTGAAGCTTCCTTTGATTATTCATTTTGTTGAAAGTTGTTTTAGTCCTTGAGCTTTGTCCTTCTTCAAGTCCTAGACCACCGTTATCCTTTGCAAGCTTTTGAGATGAAATCAATTCATCAAGCATTGTAGAGATTGTCTTGAACCTTTCTTCATAAGCTTTCACTTTTTCTAGATCAACTTTTAGGGTTACTACTTCTTGTTCAAGCTTATCACATTTTTTTGTCTTCTGATTAATAATTTCTTTCAAGAATCCTTCCTCTACCTTGCCTTGTTCAATTTTTCATTTCAGATTCTCTTCCACCCTTTTGCTTTCTTCAAGTTTCATTCTTAGATTTTCAATAGTCTCCTTTGCTTCCTTTAGTTCCTGGTTAACTTCTTTATGTTTCAACTTGAACTTTTGGATTTGATTCCTTAGTTTCATAATGTATTCACCTACTTGCTTGAAATTTTCTTTCAGATGTTCATTTTTAGACTATGAATTCTTTGTTCTTAATTCTTCATCCAAGTCAAATCCCTTCACCATTTAGTTCAACCTACCAAGATCTCCTTCAAGTTGTTAAACTTATTCCAAAGTACCAAACTTTGTACCAATTATTGAATAGGACAACTAAGAGGGGGGGTGAATCAGTTGTCACCAAACTAAACACTTTAATCATTTACCGGAACAAGATCTTGATATTGCTTGATTAATTAAACATTAAATGCCAAAGCAGAAACTCAAATCCAACACATAAACATAATAACACTAGATTTACGTGGAAAACCCAATGAAGGAAAAACCACAATGAGGATTAACTCACACTACAGAGAATATCAAAACCAATTACAAAAAGGATCACTACCTAAAATAAGGCTCACTGCCTGAGATAAGGACTCACTATCCATAAGGCTACAACCCAGAGATACAAAAGATGGCTAACTGCCAAAATATAGGAGTTATGGCTCACTGCCAAAAGTATGAACTGATGGATTACACCTTCCTTGTGTTGAGTTTAGTTGAACGAAGGTCTATGTAAGTACTATTTCTTTTCAGTAGTTGCTCAATAATTTTTTTTTCTGATCTTCAGCTGATAGCTCAATTAAACTCATATCATGCACATACACTTTATTTTCTTCGCTTGCTTTGCTCACTCTACTCTGTTACTCTCTCTCTCTCTTTTCTTTTCTGGTGAGTCTCACATATATATTTTATTCATCAATTAGGTCAACATCATATAAGGTTAACACATTTCTTATGTTAGAAAAACATCCATAAAACATAGCTAGTCTAAATAATATATTGCATACGCTAAGTCGACTAAGATCTTTGAAAATCAAAATCATAGCTTGTCTCATAGTAGAAACTAGACCTAAAAACCAACACACCGGACCACATATAACAATCATCTTTGATAGGAAATAGCTTCTGGTAACCATCTCATACATTCAGTACTATGAGGACATCAATGATAACTTGTTAAAATTAATGGCAACCATTTGATGCAATCCAATTTCCAACACTTTGTTGGTCCATATTCGATACCCTATCCCGAAAGGTAAACCCAATTCACATATAGAATAACATTCATACCCAAAGATCATAAAAATAGATGCTCTTTTTCCTTTCATGCAAATGATTATATGAACATCTTTCATCATTTCACCTTTTCATTCATTAATGATGGTAAAATATATAATTGGCATGCAATTCACTTTTGACATGCAACTTATCTACTAACATGCAACTAAATTATTAACATGTAATTTGATCTTTAACAATATTTTTCAATTTCAACCAATATTTAATGTACATGTAATGTTGTTCACAATTTCATGTAATATTAACTAGTTTTTGATATCATGAAGGTTAAATCCATAAGACTAGTTCATAACATATGAGGCATATTTGTACCATTATTTTATATATTTATATGTATATACATATATATAAATAAGCATGTATATATATGTGTGTGTGTGTATAACTAGGAATATACTTTTGATATGTTGATTAGAGATTAAAGAATAAAATCCATACTAGTAAATGGCAGTTTCATACATATATTCAGATTTTACACTTTCACTATAGAATCTTCACTGTAGATATAAAATGTTTACTAGTATACTACTATTCCAATATGCAGAAATTAAGGAATAACACATGATATTTATAGTAGCAACAAGAATCTACATATGGTTACTATGGATGTAAATCTTAACTATGCTAAGCATGATTGTAATAAGCAATTTAAAACAATGTAATTAGCTAAATCAAGTTACATTCCCAATGAAATTCTTGCAAAGTTAAACTAGGAAGTCATTAAAACTTGAAATAAAGCTCAAATTGTACAAAGAATCCTAATTAAACTTAGCAAACCTCATCCCATTAGGGAATTGGTGCTACATCGGATGTGGAATTCAACCCTCTCCCAATCCCATTTTGTTGAAATAAGCTTGGATGATGTTGAAGCAAATGCTCTCAAATGGATGTGATAAAATCCAATTGCCCTCAAAGATAGTGATAGCAATTGGAGTATGCAAATGTGTGTGAGTTTCATCGGCATGACTTTGCTGTAAAAAGATGGATCCCTATTCAATAGATACAAGCTCGATTTATAGAATAGGAAAAATGAAACTGATGGTCAAGATCAAAAGGATCAATCAATGGTCAGAATGGAAGGAAGATGGAGGCATGGATCATGGATTCCCATCAAGGGTTGAAAATGAAAGATGATATTTAATCAAGGGCTTAATTCATCGAAACAAACACATTTTCAAAACTTGCATAAGAAGTCTTGTTGAAAGTTTGTTTTAAAAAGGAATATTCCCTTTTTCAAATGAGTGAAGAAAGAGAATATTCTCATGGGTGAGGGAAATTAGATATTTAGTTAATTAAAACTAAACTTAAATTGTGAAAAAGGGGAGGGAATATTCCATGTGAATATTCCCTTTTAAAGGAATGTGCAAAGGAGGAATATTCCCTTGCAAGTGGGAGGATTAGATTTAATTTGTAATCTGATAATTAAATAAGGTTTTAATTATGCAAATTAGGGGAATTATATGATATTCATTAAATAAAATGAAATTTAATAAAAAAGGGGGATGTGATATGATATTTAATTAAATAACTTAGGGTTATTTAATTAAATAAGAGGACTTTAGGGATTAAATTAAATAATTTAATTTATTCAATTTAATAGGACAAAATGTTAGCATGAAAGGGGATGAATTAACCCAATTAGGTTAAGCAAGTTAATAAATGAAAATGATGTGATTAATTAAATAGCTAGGCTAATTTAATTAATTAAGCGAAAAGAGGATGGGTTTCAAGATAAAGTGATGTTAGTATATATGATTCGAGTGCATGATATCACTTAGGACATTTTTAAGTGTCTACAATTACAAATATGGTCAAATCACTAATTTTAGTATAATACTCATACTACATATATATATGAATCAACAAGCATAACAATTATTTAAGCACCTAAATTCAATGTGCAGGTTCCCAAGACAATCATGGCTACTTTGCAAAACATGGTCAATTTGACAATAGGTCGCAAGTTTGAAAAGCATACTAATGTCTACACAAAGGATAATATAAGCCAATAGTTTTGACAAAGAGGGTGATAATGCAAGGGCCACAATGCTCATTCAAACTGCATGCAAGAAATAGTGACACAATGGAGGCAATAACAATACATTGCATTCATTATTTTGGTGTAACATTACCCTCACAAGGAATATTGTAACACAATAAGGAGACTTACATATTTCATATGACACAAGGAAACTTTCAAATATTTTCCAATAATATTTCCTATACTTTCACAATAATTTTATGAAGAATATCAATGCCATCAAAACTATTAAGTAAAATACATACCAATTCATAGATCTCAACCTCTTACAAATACTTTTCCTTCCACATGTCACCCCTTTTTTGGTTTCCAAAACAATTATAAATCTCCACGCTAAGCTCCCTCACAAAATCCTTGGTCGATGCAACTATTTTTTATTTCCAAAGCAGTCGCGTCTCATTTTATTTTTTTGAGTTCTCTCCTCTATATAATTTTTAATATTTTTATACAATTTCCCATCCAAAAACTTGACTCTAGTCTCTTATTTCAAAACTGGACTTTTGAATTGAATACTTTTTCATGCAATTTTAATTTGTATTTTAAACTTATGTTATTTAATTTTTAGTTTTAGTTTATTTAATTTTATTTTCTTTAATAATAATAATCATGCAAATAATTTGAAACAATAGTAAGATATTTTATATATTTATATATATTAATAATAATATCCTTGTTATATATATATGATAAGATTTATCATGATCAAACATTTAAAAATAAAATATTTTATTTTTCCAACCAAATTAATTTTATTTTTGAAAACAAAATAGCCATAAGACATACTTTTATTTTCCCAATTAATTAACTTTGCAACCAAAAACATCCATAAGACATAGTCATCATTTAAATCATAACACACAAATCATGTATCCAGATAACACAATTCAAGATGAATGTAACTACATGAGTGTGTGTATCGGTTTTCCATCATGCTAATCATTACCAAGCGGCTAGGATACTTCTACCTCAGCCATGTTCTTGCCTTTGACACATTCCTACACTCATTCACACTCAGATTTACATCAAAAGGTTAGTCCATAAAATCATAATCAACAATCAAAATATTCACATCATAATAATTCATCATTTTAATCACAATAATCATGCATTTTAAAGATATCATCTAATTTATCATCCACAAAAACACATTAATCACATATTTTCCAATGGTCTCATCCAATTCCATTTGTTATCAAACAAAGTTTATGCAAGCAAAAATCAAGATGTGATAGCATCACATGATGTAATCAAAACCTATGATATTATTTATCAATTTCATGTGGCTTGTACTTCTCCATGTTTTATATCTCATACAAAACTTATATTCCCACTTTTTGTGCCTTAGTTATACTATTGACTCACCTTACACCTATGCATGCAAAAATGGGGTATGGTACATGTTGAAATAATGTTTCAAGCAGCTCCCTTCGGGTCCCCTTTTTTTTGCACATATTCATGTGCTGGCCTGTGCGTCTCCGCGTTTCTTCGGCTTCCCGGCAGGTTTTGATCTTTCACTTTGTGCATTCCTCGCTTCGCAACTTCGGCAAGCGGCTCCCCGTTCGGCTCCTGAGATGCTGCGCTGGGCGCCCACGTGTCTCGCCTGCGGGGTTTTTCATTTTTTGTTGCTTTGTGTTTCCTTCGGGTTGCTAAGCATTCCATAAGGGTCTGTTACTCCTAGGGTTCATCGAGGGGCCCACATCTTTGTATGTGGCGGTGTATCGCAATCTTTCCCTAGCAAGAATAGAATATGCTGCGACGGGCTGCAAAGGATTTCTATTGGCCTTCTTTCTTTCCTAGCGGGACCTACCTTCGCTCACGTGTCAGCGGTTCACAGTTTTTAAAACAACAGCAGGGACGAGAGCACCACGAGCTGCGAAACGCGGCCACGCGTCTTTCGCCACCCGGTTCATGTGGCCTTTCCCCGTTTTCAAAGTAGCCTCAGTCCCCTGAACACGTGTCACTTCTCCGCAAGCTCTCGATCGATGGAGGAGGAGTTTTCATTCGGGCCGCGATTTGCTGCCACGTGCCTTACATTGATTATCAAAGCAAGCTATGTGATGGCCGAGCGGGATAGTGTCATTGACTGCTGCTCGCCATGGTTCTCTAAGGCGGTGGGCGGCACTCGTCGTTTCGAAGCCTGGTTGGGACCACTGCCATCATTACAAAGGGCACGCCTGTAACTGACCAACTGGATGTTGTGCTCTGACTGGCTGCTCTCATAACGGCATTGGGAATATTCTTATTCGGGCATCATTATGGGAGATTGTGGAATCTTTCTGTTACAACTCTCCAGGCGGTGGGATTTTGCTCTCCGGCTATATATACTCTCTCTGTTGAGGGAAAATGGTCCAAGATTTTTAGGAAGAATACTGGTTTTAGCAGGAGACGCAAGGCCTTTGCATGTTTATTCGCAAGAAACTTTCAGACTGTGCCTATTGTTCGGCCTTTCTATTTTTCATGTCTTGACTAAACTGTGAACTGTACTTTTTATTGTCTTAAGCATTTCATTTGAGGAGACTTCTATATATTGAATGCAGACTTGCTGGTCTAAATCATGTCTTAATGACTCTTCTTAGCAGTGAGAATGTATGCGATATTGTTTTTTGTCAATTAAAATGACTTGTTTATGCTAATGCTTTAAGTTTCCGATGTTTTGGAACATAACAATGACATTCAGGCCCTTGAGTCTATGATTTATCGTGCCTATCAGTAATCTTTGGCGCATCGCCTTAGATTAATATTTGTTTCATTATATCTGCTTCCTTTTCCCTTTCCAAAACCCATTATATAGAAGAAGCCGGCTTCTTTAAAATCCGGAGGTCACTCAGTTTGGCACAAAGGGGTCCCCCTTGAACTGAGTTTCCCATAAAGGCACTGTTATCTCGTCAATTTTTGGCGTCAACAGTACACATGATCATTCTCATAATACCCCTACCAAAATATCCCTTTGGAAATTGGTATGTTTCTCATAGAATCATAATAATATCTTAATGAACATTTTAGAGCACACAATTATTTCATCTCCTCTTACCAATAAGGGCTTAACCTCATTATTGCACCCAATACTTTGATATAATGTAGAAATCTATATTGTAAACTTACCATCATCACATGTGATTCATGAGTATAGGCTATTATATTATAAGGTGAAGCATGGAAATGTTAGAGTTAAATGTGCACTAGTAGATAATGGAAATGGATCAAATATATGTAGTAAACATTACCTTGATGTGATATAAGTTAGTTACAATAATCTCCCAACGTCCAATGTAACCATTAAAGGATTTGAAAATATCATGTGTCAATCACTTGGTTATGTTACTTTACCTATCACTTTAAGGCGCATTATCCTTCAATACATGTTTCATGTAATTCTTGGAATATAAATTGTACAATATTATTTTAGGAAATAAATGTATGCATTCAATCAGTGTTGATCCATCTATCCTTCAATATAAACCTAAGTTCACTCATCAAAATAAGCAATGTGTGGTGATAGTCAATGACAATGCATATATATTCGGCCAAGAAGTTGAAAAAAATAAAATATGGATCCCCCACACAATTAATTGTGCCTATGATGTCTCCAAAAACTGCCCCTAATTCTCTTGTGCCTCTCCCCATTCCTAAAGATTATTCGAGCCTACCATATTTTGAAACACTAAGTCATAGAAAAGAAAAACAAAATCATGAAGACCAAGCTTCTTCTTTACCTATTGATCATAATTTATATACCACACCACCTTCAAATTCTCATACACTCAATCATTCTATTAATTTTGATACCTCTCATGGATCCAAAAATAGCTAGCATTATAAAAAAAAATTATCCTCATCTAAGTTACCTAGTCATCATGGAAAAGGGTACAACATTTTATAAAGTTTGGTTATGGAAAATATCTACATTTGAATCAGCAAGGCATTGTTAAACCTACCAAAATCTCTAAAAATGACAATAATGGAATAGCCCATTCACATGATATTAGCATTGATCTACACATAAGTGTAGTCCAATTTGTTCTTAATTATTGTCTAGACATGTGTCTTCCATTCAACAATGTTGCAAGTGATGAAGCTTTAGATAAATATTTAGGAGTATATGATGACCTACCCCCATATCATCATGATAGGGGCCTCCCATGTGTATTTGAGTTCTATTCATACTTTGGGGAAGACACTCCCCTTTTTAAATTGCTTTACCTACCCAATAATTTATTGAAGATCATAAAAATATAGTTTTTGGTATGTGCATGATGTGGAGATGGATTAAAATGATAAAGAAGAGATATTGAAATTAGTTGATTGTTTAGGATAATATAAAACTATAACATTACCATAAAACTAAAAGAAGTCAGGGTGTAGGAGCTGAAAATTAGCTCTATCCCAAGACCACCTACAAAAATAATGAAAACCTTCCACAATAGAGTATGCAATAAATGATATTTCTTGATATTAAGATCTATCAAATATGATGATGAGGTATCTTACAAGAGTGCACAACAACCTTCCTTATATATACAAGGTGTGTTAAAGTACTAAACCTTAAATGATTGTGTCATTATTAAATGACATGAGTCAACATTAAATGACCTAGGAGTCTAATATTCAATAAAATCTTATCTAAACAACTTAAATGTATCTAGGACCTAAGTGGACTTAACATGTAAATAGGACCCCATTAAGTAACTAGATAGGAAAAGTACTTATTTACACCAACACCCCCCCTAAGTGCAACTTAGGGAGAAGAAATTATTATGCAAATGATGCAAGGATGGGTCCCAGCTATTAGGCCATTTTAGATACCCATGTACAAATGCAAATGCATTCTCTCACAAATGGAGAAAAAGAGAAAAACCACATGGGAAAAAAATCCATCTCCAAAAGAGAGAAAAGATACAATCAAGTGATGAAGATGGAGGACTCCATGACACCCCCAAGTACAACATATATCACATATATACATTACAAATGGCCCCCTATAAGAGGGAAATAAAGAGATCACATAGCCCCCTATAATGAAGTATCTCCACAACCACTAAAGAAATTTTGAAGACAAAACTCTAATCCAATGCTGACAAACATGTCTCCTTTTAGGAATAATGAAATCCAATGGCCGATGCTAAAGAAACCTCATCTCCATGACAAAGCAAGAGGGAAGAAGCCTCATAAATAGTATCTTTGAAGATGCATCAAGTGTCTCCAAATATGTCTCAACAAAATCAGGCATGACCCTAGAAGAAGACAAAGTATGTGGAAACTCAAGAGTAACCTCCAAAGAAGATGTGTGATCAAAGAGGAGAGTGACCCCCTAAAAAAAATCCTCTAAATAAGTAGAAGATGAATGACAAAATAAATCTTATATACCTGTCATGAAACCATCCTACAAAGTCAAATCTCGAAAACAAAATGTGCCCTCATTAGAAGTCTTGGAAACCAAGTCAATACTGAAATCTAAAGAAGTGAGAGATGATAGAACCTCATCAAAGGGTCGATGAAAGGCGAGGTTCATAAAACCACCACCTAAAAAACTACCCACACTTGATCTAGGAGAGTGGTCCTTAGACCATTCACCCTTAGGAATAAAATGAGAAAAGGTGTAGATATTTGTATTATGGATAATCCTACCCATTACAACAAGTTGTCTATACAAATCAAAAAATAATACTGAATCTAGAGTGAACTCAATGGATTTACTAGTTTGTGTTATTTGATATATAGAAAGAAGATTATGTTGAATATCAAGAATGCAAAGAACATCACGAAAAATACCATTAGGTACATCAACAACTCCTTTACCAAATACATCCAAATAAATACCATTAGCCATCAAGATCTTCATGATTGAAGTATGCTTCAAGGATGAAAACCTATCAAGTGATCTTTCCATATGATATGAAGCCCTAGAGTCAAGAATCCAATTTTCAGACTCATCAACATTTGTTACAACAAGAGCATGACCCTTCATATTATTATATTTTACCTTATCACTCCCATTAGGAATTATTGTGGTACCTATGTGTGTAGAAAATGAAGGTTGTGAATAACAAGAGGGTGAACTAATAGATTTCGAAGGAAAAGAAATGTTATGTTGCTTTATAATTTGTCTCATTTTATATAACTATTTCTTATAGCAATTATGTTCACCATGCCTAGGTTTGTTACAATAACCACACTTGGGGTTTATCCTTCTTAGTTTTATCCTCTCTAGGAGAGGTGGGTGTATCATAATATTTTCTTAGGTTTTAACTTCTTCTTTCCTTTACCTTTAGGTGATGATGAAATCAAAGCATGATTAATAGAGTGTGTATCATGTTGACTAAGTCTAGCTTGTTCCCTAGTCAACCTATCACAAAATGTCTCAAAAGAAGGCGTGACAAATGAATCACCCAATCCATCCATTGTAGAATAAAATTAAGTAGAGAAGTATGTAAATGAACCTTTCAATTTAGACAAAATCAAGAATATGCATTCCTTATCAGTTTTATCCTTACCACAACCAGTCAATTGAGACCTTAATGATTTAAATTTTACCAAATAGTCTTCAATGGTATTAAAATAAGCTATGGAAAGTGATGTCAAATCTGCCCCCAAATTGCATAACATGAATCTCACTAACTAAACCAAATAATTCCTTGTACTTATCCCATACCTATCTAGTAGTAGTAAAATCATTAATATGGAAGAATAAATTGTTGGAAACATACATAGCAATCAAGCCTATAGCCTCATAACATTTGTTACTATGTGAAATTCTTTCATAATCTCTAGAAAAATTAGGTTTTTTATCATCTAAGGTGGACCACAAACCCATAGACCAAAGTGATTTCCTCATTCTCTCATTCCATATATGATAATTATGAGGATCTAGAACCTCAAACCTTGATTCAACCATTAGAACAAGTTCTGAGAGAGAAAAATAGACAAATATCTAAAACAAATTGATGTGATACCTCTCAAATCTGAAGTACAACTGAAAATGGAGCCCCCCCACAAACAAAACTTCTCCAAGAGATAGTATGTCCAAATAATCATTAAAGATGCTAAAAATGAAAAAATTGAATAAATACTACTTGGAACTGAATTTGGAAAAAAGCGCATGAACCAAATGTAGAGCTCCTAAATACCTTTCAATTGCCACTGGAATCATGAAAATCAAATAAACTGGTGAAAATTTATGAGCTTAAAGGTCCAAAAGGGAAAAGGCATTTCAATTGAAAATAAAATGTACTTGCAAAAAAATCTAGTAAATTGACCTACACCACTGTGAAGTACATAGAACCAGATTTCTATTGATATCTCATTTGCAAAATTTTGATTTTTGGGTGAAAAGTTATGTTCCATTGAAAAAGGGCCCAATTTGGGCAGCTCAGGACACAATTTTAGCCCCTAGTGGGCTAGGCCGTGGTCACTCACATGACCATCAACTATAGGAAATAGGAATTGGCAGGTTTTAAATATTTTATCGCTAATGGGTGGTAGTGGGGTAATGCTCGCCCGGTTGCACTGCCTACACCACACAATGAGTGTCCCATGCCACTTGTAGATAGCCCTGCAGGCTTACCACAAGACCGATCACATAGTCTAAGAGCTACAAAATAAATTCAAACCTCCTAAATTTCAAATAAATAAAATAATAATAAAAGTTGTACCTCCACGTACACCAAAGAATGATAACGATTGTTGTGTAGGCAGAGTACACAAACACATGAGTTGTACTTGGCTGACACAAACAAATCTGGAATATTCCCACTGGCGGTACCCACAACTGCACGACCTATCAATACTGTACAGTACAAATTTTGTATAGTCGTACATACAAAAATGATGACACTCTTGTGAAAAAAACCTTTGAGGGCTTGGGGTAAAAATCTTTGATTTTGACGATTTGACAAGCAATCTTGGAGTTTTTAGGCCTTCTAGACGTAATGGTGGGCTATGTTTTTTCTGAAGTGCTTTGAAAAATCAACTACCTTCTAGATTTGGTAACCACCTCCAACTTAAAACCCTCGTAGATCTAGAAAAATATATCGGATTTTGATGAAACAAAATCTAATATTTACTTTCTTAGACACCCTAGACTCAATGGTGAGCTCAAATTATTCCAACATGAACCAAAATTAACCTGCAATAAAAACCCACAAATAGGAACCCTCTAGTACTGGTGTTTTTCAAGGATGCAAGGGAAGAGCATACTCAACCTTACTAAAATTCACCAAGATATTTCACTGAGCTCTACCCTCAAATTTGAGAAGGAATTTGCAAGGTTGTGCTTTGATACCATGTAGGAGTTGAAAATTAGCTCTATCCTAAGACCACCTACAAAAACAATGAAAACCTTCCACAAGAGAGTATGCAAGAAATGAGCTTGCTTGATATTAAGACCTATCAAAAATGATGATGAGGTATCTTACAAGAGTGTACAATAACCTTTTTTATATAAACAAGGTGTGATGAAGTACCGAACATTAAATGACATGAGTCAACATTAAATGACCTAGGACTCTAATATTTAATCAAATCTAAAAATCTAAAATCTTATCTAAACAACTTAAATATGTCTAGGACCTAAGTGGATTTAACAGTAAATAGGATCCCACTAAGTAACTAGATAGTAAAAGTACCTATTTATACCAACATGGAGATGTCTTCACATGGTCATACCAAGATATATATGGCATTGATAACAACATTATAATCCATGAAAATATCTTAAAGCCTAGTACAAAACTCATTAAACAAAATATTAAAAAGATACATCCTAAGTTTGATATGATCGCTAAAGAGGAATTTTAAAGGACACTCAAGGTTGAATTTATAAGATATTATTACATGTTTTGGGTCTCTAATGTTGTCCTAATGGTCAAACTTGATGATTGTTAGAATCTCACGAACTTTAGGTATTGAAATACAACTTCTCTAAAGGATGGCTTTCCTCTTCCTAATTTAGGCATTATTGTAGATTCCACCATTATGAATTATACTTTATAGATGGATTTTTGAGAAAAAATAAAATCATGATTAACCTATAGGACCACTATACCTTAGGGTATATTTTGCTACTAGGTAATGCTTGTTGGACTAGAATATGTAGGAGCTACTTATCAAAGGGTCATGACAATGATATTCCATGGTCTTATGCATAAGGTATTAGAAGACTATGTGAATGATATCTTATCCAAATCTAAGACACAGATAGATCACCTTCAAGACTTGCAAAAAACATTCCAATGCTATGCCAATACAAAGTATGACTAATCCCAAGAAATACATCTTCAAACTCAACATTGATTATTTGTTAGGATTCATTGTATCCTATAATAAGGTGGATGTTAATAAAATTGGTGCTACTAACATGCCACCTCTCGAGAACCCATCCCAACTTTGTAGCCTCCAAGGGTAAATCCAAGCTATTAGATGCTTCATTGCCTGATTGGTAGATAAAACATCACCATTCATAAAAATTTCAAAGAAAATATTAAAATTTGAATAGAATAAATACTATCAAAAGGCATCAAGGACATGAAAATTTGCATGTTGAATCCTTGGGTCCTAATGCCCACCATCCATGGAAAAACTTGCTTTTATATGTATTAAGCATTGAATCTGCCATGCATGGTCTATTAGCTAAAAATAATGAAAATGATAAAGAAACATGTGGCTTATTACATTAATTGTATCTTATTAGACTTTGAGACATGGTAAATTCCTATGGAAAAACTATCCTTTAAAGGTATTTTTAAGTGGCCATAACCTTTATATAGTAGAAAATACAAAAGATACAAAGGTGAATCAAGTGAATCACAAAGTACAAACATATAGATTGCCAAATTGTTTTCACATGATTATATGATATTTCTATGGTTACATATATAACCTTGATCTTAATGCTTGACCTCTCATAGTGTAAATTGAACTTTCTATTTTGGATGAAATATATACACTTAGATAAAAAAAAATTACAAAACTATAATAGATCATAATCTACAATCTTTATTGAGGATACTCATTCTTCTATCACAAAGCTAAGAAGCTCTCCCCTTTACATTTAATTATGTAATTTATCATTTAATTTGTAATACATAAAAAATATGGAATGAAACAAATTAAAAGATCCAAAAGCGATTAGAATAATCTAGGCTTACCAAAACTGGTGCTTCTTGAATGACTTCTTTGATCTTCATAAATGCTTTAGTTGGTTCATCATTTTAGGAAACTAATTGTCTCCTTGTTAGCATCTTTGTAATCGCCTTAGTATTCTTAGCAAAGTAGGGTACAATCCCTTTAAATAATTTGATTTATCCAAATAAGGACATCACTCCTTTTGCAATCTTGGGCCTCAAAATAAGGTTATTGGATTTTACACTTCTTGCATATATTCCTATTCCATCTTTTAACATGACGTGTCCCAACAAATTGCATGCTTTTATGTCAAATACATATTTTTTAAGAGTTAATGAAATCCCACATTCAATGAATTTTTTAAAAACCTACTCAATGTGTTTGCAATGATATTATTAATACTTGGAGTATGTTGTGAGGTTGTCTTGGAATACAACCATTTATTTCATTTATGAGGCACGTAAATGCAATGTTTATGGCTCATTGGAAGGTCACCCCTACATTATTAAGCCCAAATGGCATTCTCACGTAGAAACAAGTACCTTTTACAGCAAGTTGTCCATGTTATGGAGATGATAATTATCCTTAAGCAACTCGACATTTAAACATTTTATTGTCAACACACATTCTTATATCCCCATTCATCTTCTTCAATAAGATTTAATACCCATTATGAGTGGCTAATTGGTTTGATGATGCCCCTTTCTTTTAGCTTTGTTAAGTTACTTTGCATTTTAGGGGTCAAAGTGGGATTAATCGACCTTTACTTTTGGTATAAAGGTTTTGCATTAGGTTGTAGAGGAATTATATGTTGGAAAAGATATTTCCTATATGCTTTTGACTCATCATATAATTAAGTAAAATATTTTTTGAAATTTTTTAGTAGTGGTATCAACATTATTTTCTTAATTGGCTTTAGTTTCTTGTTAATGTATTATTTTAGGTTAAAATTCAATGTCTAAGTTGACCTCTATTTTTCTAGTGATCAACACTATCAAATATATGTTCTAGTTCCACCAACTCTTTTGGGATTTTATTATTCTTTATTTTCACTACCTCATTTCCCAATAGCATCTCTTTTCCATCCTCAAGTTCAACCATTGGTTCCCAATCAATTAACTAGCATTCATATTCATCCATACAATTTACAAACTTATAGATTTTTTTATTATCATTAAATACCTGCAAGTTGTGGATGTTATCATGTATGCTAGGTATAATGAGGACCTCAATTTTGGCTTCTAATGTAGGAGCATCTAGGTCCACAGGCGATCCTACATCAACTGAAAATATTTTAGGTTCTACTTTCAATTTTTTTGTTTAATTTTATTGAGTTTTAGTTGAATTTTGGTTGTGGCTTCAAATAATTTTTAAAGAAAATTTGGACAAATTAAGGGTGTCACCTTGTACAAGAGCTCAATGAGTATCTACATTTCAAATTTGGTGAAGATTAGATAAAATTTGACAAAATTATGCTCATGCGGGTTTGTGGTCTACTATCAGTTTGTAGACTTCTAAACTGTTACTAGCTTGTAGGACTCTAGTTTTGAAATGGATAGGTTTCACTTCTTGTTATTGGTTCAAATGAACTTTTTTGCATTTGCAAGAATTTGGTGGCTAATTGAACTTGTGAGTAAACCCAAGTGAATCAGATGTTATTAAGTTGACCAATTCAGATGAATATTTTTTGCATTTTTGAGAATTTGGTGGCCAATTAGACTTGTGGGTAAACCCAAGTGAACCAAATGTTCTTTAATTGATCAATTAAGATGAATATTTTTCATGATAATGTTAGCACTATATGGTTGCATATAAATATAACTGAATCATATATAAAGATCTAAATCCAATATCAACATTGTATAATTTGTGAGCAAATGCCACTAAACCAAACAAGTGCATCGATCAAAAGGTTCAATTCAATAACAAACAAGAATTCCACAAGAAGGACGACATGATGTATTTGTGACATCAATAGGTACAAAGTGTGGGGTTTCTCAAATGAACCAACTATTTGTGGGAACTTGATAGTGAATTGAAACTTCTGAAATTTCTTATTTGAATTGATCATTTGTGGAAAATGCTACTACATCTACAAAATTTAAACTTGCTATTCCATTTATAGAATGAAAGGAATAATAAAATGAAATAAAATCAAAGTATTAATCCAAGATTTATTATTTGAAGGAAAATATTACCATCTAATATTAAAACCAAGAGCAAGCACACCAAATATCCAAGAGGAGACACAAAATTTTGTAAGTGGGAAAAACAAAGAAAAACCCCATATATTATGAAGATGGCATAAAGCCTAAAGAAGATTACAATGAGCTAGAGAGACAACTTAAACATAAAAATATAATGAAGGAGAGAAGCACCTTAATAAATAGAGGTGAGAAAGGATTTGCATAAGAAACTCCCATTTCTATGCATGCCACCTTTCATCCTATGTGTGTGCAAGGTATCAAGACCCTCATAAGGAGGATGCTACACCTAAGCCTTAACATTCCTCTAAAGAGGAGTTATAAAAATGAGTCATCCTCACACATGTGTGAGGATATTCAAATGGGACAAAATAATTGTAGGGATTCTTTTGGAATAATACAAATAATAAATAATCTTCACCTAAGTAAAGATTAATTTCTAACACCCACCCTTAAGCTTTACTTGGGGAGTTTACATCAAACTCTTCAACAGGTTGTAATCTTATATTTTTACAATGATGGAGAAATTTATCTTTACAAAGTGGTTTGGTGAGAATATCTGCAACTTGATCTTCACCTTTACAATACAAAAGATAAATTTGTTTGTCTTCAATTTGCTCTCTAATGAAGTGATGTTGGAGAGAAATGTGTTTGGTCCTTGTATGAAATATTGGATTCTTTGCCAAATCAATGAAACTTTGATTATCACAATATAAGGGTGTAGGATCCTTTTGAGGTAGACCCAAGTCTTCAAGTAGTCTTCTCAACCATAGTGCTTCTTTGGATGCATTAGTACAACCTTTATATTCTATTTTTTTTGGAACTAAGAGAAGTAGATTGTTGCTTCTTACTATTCCATGAGATTGCACCTAATCCAAAAAATAAACAATACACACAAGTGGATCTCCCATCATTGGGATCAACTCCTAAATCTGAATTAGTATAACCATTTAAAGAAAATTCATAATTTACATCATAAAAGAGACCAACTTTAAGAGTACCTTTAACATATTTTAAAATTATTTTTGCAACTTTAAAATGAGTTTTTTGTGGTTTAGACATGTATATAGAAACTAAACCAACACTATAGGAGATATCAAGTTTAGCAAGAGTTAAGTAATTTAAACTTCCAACTAATTGCCTATATAAAGTAGGATCAACAAATGGAGTTTCCATATCAACAATTAATTTAGTTCCTAATTCACAAGGAGTAGAAACACAATTTGTATCATTCATTTTAAATTTATCTAAGCGATCTTGAGCATATTTATGATGAGGAAGGAAAATACATTTAGGTGTGTCAAATTTGCATACCCAAAAAGTAATGTAATAAGCCTAAACCAGTCATTTGAAATTGATGATTGAGTTTAGAATTAGTATCAAAAATAAATTTGATAGAAAAATAAGTGATAAGCAAATCATCAACATATAAAATAATGATCACAATATCATTTTCACTATGTTTAATATATAAATTTGGATTATTTTTAATTCTAATGAAACCTTGAGATGTAAAGAAAGAGTTAATTTTAGAATACCATTCTCTAAGAGATTGTTTTAAACCACAAATTGTTTCTTTAATTTTCAAACAAGGTGTTCATTACCTTTCTTAATAAAACCCAAATGCTGAGACATAAATTTCTTCATGCAAATCACCATTTAGGAATGCACCTTTAACACCCATTTGATGAATGGGCCAATGCATATGAGAAGCTAAAGAACTAATTTAATAGTTGGAATTTTAGCCACTAGAGCAAATGTTTCATTATAATCTAAGCCTTCCACTTGGGAGAAGCCTCTAGAAACTAATCTAGCTTTAAATTTTTTAACCTCATTATTTGCATTGAACTTAGATTTATACAACCATTTACATGAAATAAGATTCTTGTCATGAGGTAAAGGAACTAGATCCCAAGTTTGCTTTGCAATTAATGTGTTATATTCTTCTTGCATAGCCTTTTCCCAATGAGGTTTATTTTTAGCTTGTTCATAGCTTTGAGGATAATTTGTATCCATAACTTTAGATGTCAAAGTATAATTGCAATAGTTTTTTCTTCTAGCCTTAGATTAATTCATTCTAGTTAAAATATCATCACTTTCTTGAATATCATTTTTTAAACCATTTAGGCATTCATTTAGATGTAGGAGTATCATCACTTGAAGAAGAATAATCATGAGAAGGTTAAACATGATAATATTCACTATCAATTTGATTGAGAGATACATTAGAAGGGTTCACATAAGGAGGATTATCCTCAATAACAATAACTTTACTTTGAGAAGATTCATTGTTATGCACTTTGGAACAATCATGAACACCATTTTCAAAAATGCATACATCTCTATAAACTTTAATTTTGTTGGTGATAGGATTATAAAATCTATAAGCTTTATAATGTTCATCATACCCAACAGAATATGATAAGAAGATTTAAAATCTATTTTTTTTCCTTTTTTATTTAGGTTTATGAACATAAGCAATTGAGCCAAAGATTCTTAAATACTTAAGATTAGGTTTCTTATTAGACCAAGCCTCTTCAGGAGTTATATCCTTTAAGGCTTTGGTGGGGGTCCTATTAATGATATAAGTAGCACAAAATATTGCTTCAGCCCAACATTTATAAGACATATTATTTACATGTAACATACATCTAGTCACTTCAACAATTGTTCTATGCTTCCTTTTTGCTATACCATTTTGTTGAGGTGTATAGGGAATGGTTAACTCGTGTTTAATACCAAATGACTTTAAATAACTATTGAAAGCATTATTCACATATTCTTAAATAAACCATTATCAGTCCTAATAATTTTGATTTGAAAACCATATAGCCTTTCAAAAAAATTATGAATTCAACAAAAGTATCAAGAACTTGATCCTTACTTTTAAGAAAATAGATCGAAGTTCTTCTAGAATAGTCATCATCACAAGTAAGTGCATACCTTGATCCTTGGATGGATTTGTTCTCCATGGGTCCCAAAAGGTCACTATAGACTAGGTACAACTTATGATGTGCCCTCCATGCTTGATCTTGTGGAAAGGGCTCCCTATGCATCTTACTTCTCATGCAACCTGTGCATACAATTTTAGATGGAACAATAATAAGAAATCCTTTTACCATATTAGTTTTTTGCATCAAGGCAATTTTGTTAATATGGATATGACCAAGTCTTTCATTCCAAACATATAAATCAATGGTAGATAGTAAATAGTATTTAGAATGAGAAAACTTCTAAAATTTAAATAAATTATCATTGTATAATTTGGCATTAGTAACAACTTAATGATTTTATTTTGGAATAGGCAAGATTGCAGGTGTTCATTGGGATCTGTGGGGTTGGTTTATCAACTTCTACATGGTATTAGATCACTAGATTTGCAACTTCATGTTCTTTTTTTAAGGGATCTTGCCTTGAAGCAATTTTTTAGTGCATCCAGGGTCAAATTAGACCTCTCCATTGAATCTAGAGCTGCTAGAACAATCAAGATTGACCTTTGTTTTGTCAAAATTGACTTTTGTTTGTCAGATCTGTAAGGGTTTGAAGAAAGGGCTTTTTTGCCAGATCTAGAGGGTAACTAGTTTTTTGGAGAACTTTGGGCCCAAGTAGACCTCACTATCGCGTTTAGAAGGCCCAAAAACCCTAAGATCAACTACCAAATCATCAAATTTTGAGTCGGGAGCCTCTGAGGCAAATGTTTTTGCCAAGGAAGAGTGTACAACCTCCCCAACACGCCAATCGAGGTAATTTTTAAAAAAAAAATCAATTTTTTTTCCTACAAATTTTTTTTTTTGAAAGGCCTTGTAAAGGCACGTAGGTTTTTGGTTTTGAAAAAAAAAATATATTAAATTTTTTTTTAGTACATTTAATTAAGGTACCACAGGGTACCTTCCACCCCTGCAAGTGGTAGGTCCCTTGGTCCTCGTACCCTACGTGGGTACCAAGGTACCATGGCGGTGACACCTTAGGTCCCACGTAGGTGGCGCGAGTAGGCCAAGCCACCCACCCCCCATTTTTTTTATTAATTTTTTTATTTTAAATAATTAATGTCAACTTTTTTATTGTTTTTTTTTTTAAAACATTTTTTTTCAAAATAAGCCTAATTGGGAAAATACGGCGACAACCTTTTGGCCGTCAATTTTAATGTCGTATTTCTATTGTGATGGCCATATGGCTGTCAATTTTTTTTAAGCAAATTGTGTAATTGCCCTTTTAGGGCAATTTTCTTCCAAAGGCCATAACTTTTGCCCATGGTGTTGAAATCAAGAAAAAAAGATATCGTCGGAAAGAGAACTTAGAGCACTTTCCAGTGGTGCAGGTATTTTTTGGAGGTTTTTCTCAGGTCCCTATTATTTTCAGTCAAATTCAGATCTTTTGTTTTGGAGTTGCCTTTAGTGTTTTCAACATAACTTTTGCATACGATGTCGAAAATGGGCAAACAAGATATCATTGAAAAGCTGGTTCCAAGATCTTTACAGTGGTGTAGGTGGTTTCCAAATTTTATTTTGATTTTTTCCAAAAATCCTTCTTATATGTAGTCCTTTTTGGACCTTATGGGCTCACATTGCATGTATTTATCATCTGTGAATGCACTGAAATAAAGTGCCCCAACTTTGTATTTGTAGTATTGGGATTCTTGCACATAATATTGTGTCATTTTTATACTTTAAATATTATATAAAGTTCCATGGGGGGTTGATGTTTTCCTTTTTTTTCTATCATACCTTTGTCTAGTGAGTGTTCCTTCCATGGCAACAGTGAATCACATTGATTCTTGACTCATGCGTGCGTGCCTTTGTTTGCACACCCTTTATACTTTGCTAGTACTTTCATGTTTTCACATTCAGATGTTCTTGGTTCTTCTTCATGCACTTCTTTCTGGCATTCAGTTTCAGTGTACCTTTCATAACTCTCCCTTTTCAGCATTATGGGGGGGTTTCTATTATTGGTGATATTGCTTCCTTGGTTTCGTTGGAGTGAGCTATGTATTCAGTATTTGTTCCTATGTACTTTTAGATACAATGTAAATCAATGGCTGGTTACTTGCATTTCGTTGAGATGGATCACTTACCATATAGATACTCTTGCATTTAGGAGGTGACCTTCCATTTTCACTTGATCAGTTCTTTAGACTATTGGTACTTGTGCCATTTGTATCTTTGAGTTCTTGATGTTTTCCTTGGTTTTCCATTAGATTCAAGTAGTGTTGTTGGGGGAACTTATACAAATTCTTGTATTCTTGATCCTAATCATCATATGTTTTAGCGGAGGTTCTTCTTTCATCATCTCAATAGTCATTCTATGACAGTATTTGCAGCTTCTTCATGCTTCAACGGTGTTTTTTATGTTTATCCTTTGTTCCTATCTTTTGGGACAATTTATTATTGGTTGGAGGCTTCTTTGTCCTTCACTCTTGTTGGAGGCTTCTTCAGTCCTTCACTCTTGTTTGGAGGCTTCTTGAGTCCTTCACTTGTTCCTCTTATTTTTGGGACATTCTTGTTTGAAGGCTTCTTAGTCCTTCACATGTATTTCTCTCTTTTGGAGAGGAGTTTTTCCCACGAGGTTTTCTCCTTGTCTCCTTTTGTGAGAGATCTTTTACATTTGTACATGGGTACCTCATCAGGCCTAGTTGTTGGGAACCATCTTTGCTTTCATGCATCTATCCTTAGTTTTTTAGCTTCTCCCTAAGTTCATATTAAGGGGGGGTGTTAGAGTAATAGGTTGTCTACTTAATTAATTTAATCATATTGATTAATTAATTAAGTCACCTTTACTTTATTTCACTTAAGCTAAACTTAAGCTAAACTTAGGCATTCTTTATTTTATTATTATTCCTAGGGTTTTCATCTTTAGGGTTTGGATCTCCTTTTATAAGGATTGATCTTTTGTAAATCATACATACCTGTTAATGCATTTTTGCTTCATGTTTGTAGAGCACCATTCTTGTGTCTCTTGATCTCTTTTGTGTGACAATTTATTTTTTTACAGGTGTTCATTGGGATATGTGAGGTTGGTTTATCAACTTCTACAGTTACTCTACAAGAATAAGGACAAGTTGAGGCAAAGGAGGTTCTTCATAGGTACATAGGAGCTTCCATGGTAAAGGAAAAGAGGAGAATGGAACTAGTTGTATTGTAATCTCATTTATTTGATGATAATGCATACTTGGCCTCTCTTCTTGGTGGAGTTTTTTTCTCAGAAGGGTTTCTCCATGTAAATCATGTTTTATGTGATGATCTTGTGTTTTTGATTTGTGCCTCATTGATTCTATCTTATTGTGATGTTATTATTCATATATTATTGTTATAAGTTCACATAAGGTAGCCTTTATAAGCATGTTATGTTGGCTAATTTTTGGCATCATAAAGAAGATGAATCTAATCACAGTATTTTCATATTAAGGAAACCTAATTTTTAGATTTTAAAATAAGTTTTATATTTTCATGTTTTTGTATTCCAATCCTTCAATCTCATCCTTTGAAGTCATATTTGGATAGATATTAAATTTCTCAATAATTGGTATTGAACCTGTTTATTTATCATCATTCAGAAAGATCTATTAAACATTGGTGATCATATGAGAAAGGAAGATAAAATAATGGATTAGGAAGCATAATCATTGAAGAATAATTTTTAGTAGACAATGGAATAAATATCTAATGAGCAATCATTATGTACAAAGAACATAAGGAAGATAGTCATAATTGACTTTGCTCTAGTACATTGTAATGGTCATCTCAAGTGGCCTTAACAACAAAATTGGACCATATCAAAGGAAACAAAGTTCTCTATAAGTCAAGAAACAAAAATTTCATCATCCTACAACACGATGAAATACCAATAGTGATCCAAGAATTTAAAGAATACAAATCCAGGTGTGCCGCCCAATCATCACGGGGAGAAGAAAACATTGTTGACTCAACTGATGTGCCACCTCAATAGTCTGTTTTCTTGATGAAGTTACTTGAAACTTTTAAAGTTGTATAATGTAAAGTCTTTTTTCATATTTTAAAAGAATCTTTTAAAGATTTAGTTATTTGTTTATTTGGGAAGTTTCAATATGTAATCAAAGACTTTATGAAGGGGATCATTTTTTTGGATACTCGATGAAGCGAAAGGCTGTGATAATAAAAAAATTCCAGTTTGAAAAAGTTTTGGAGTCTTTGTGCTTGCAAATTTTAAATATTTAGAATAAGAATCCAATGTTGTCAATATTTTATAATATATTTATGTATTATCGTTCTTTTATGTAAGAGTGGTAATTAATTATGTATATTTAATTTTCTCTCAATTGGCCAACTTTGTTAACGAAAAGATTTGCTTCTCAAGATGATAATTTAGCCTGTGTTTGAATATCATTTTGAGATATTTATATTCAAAAGTATAAATTGTAGTGTAGGAAAAGTGATCCTAGATCCAATTAGGATTAGCTTCTTTTCACTTGACTTCACATTGAGACACAAAATTAACTAGGTTTGATTATTAGCTTGTTGCCACAAGGGAGAGCCATCTCCTAGGATTTGTCCTTTTTTTGGTGAGGATGATAAATTTGATGTGTGTTTTAATAAGCCTATTTGAAATATAACCCTAGATCTGAAAATTTAATTTATCACACAAAAGAAGATAAAAACTAATAGAACAAAACCATATTTGAGAATGGTGACAAAGAGGAACATGTGACTAAAATCTGAGGTTGAATTGTAGAGACAAGGGCATTGGGCACCCTAGACTGAGTTGCTTCCTTTGAGGTCTGAAAACTCTAAAACATAGATTGTAATCTACTGTGTTTCTTGTGATTGTTAGATGTCAAAATTTTTGGATCTGACTTGCACACATGAAAAGAGGGAGAAAGGTTGTGTTGTATAGGGGATTGCTTAATTCAAACCCCATTTTGGTATTTCTATCTCCATGCATAGAAAATGATGATGATCAAGAGGGAATACCCTAGGTCAAGCAGATGCTAAAACAATAATAATTGATTGAAATAATAAATGATAATGGATAAAGTCATCTTGATGTGAAATCATTGATGAAGTGATGCCACACCACAAGTTTGCACAAATGTTGATTGATGGATTCCTTGATTCCTTGATAGACATGCAAAAGGTTAGTCCATAAAATATAATAGATTGTTGTAAATAACATGTAGAGGATAACTCAATACTTCTCCATAATGATGGCATGATAGCTCATGATAATTCTTAGATAATTCTTGCTTCTTCTTTCCTTATCATCTATAATGAATTGAAATCATGATCTTAATTGATGAAATAGTTGTAATAATGTTTCTAAATCTACCCTTGAATTACCTTGCCTTCTTTTAGAATCCATATTTTTCTCAATAGATTTTCTAGCCCTTGTTAGGATCTCAAATGATGAAAAAGACTTGTATTTAAATGTAATTGTTTAATTTCCTACTAATCAATTACCGACGGCCAAAAAATGACTTTGGATTTTTAAATGTTAAAATTTTGACATCAATTTTTTTTAAATTGAGCCAAAATAGGTTGGACAAGGGCATTGGGCGCCCTAGTCTAGACCTATTATTTTAGGGCCATAAGTATTGATAAATTATTATTAAATTTTTATTTCCAATCCCACTTTTAGTTTTCCAAATATTATTACAAAACAGGAAAATTAAAAGCACAATTGGGTCCAAGCACATGAGGGGAAGCTAAACCTTGTGTGAAATTGTCAAGGGTGACAATTTACAATGCTACAAAAATTTTTAAATGTTGTTGATTCTTTCGATTTGAATAAGTGTTTGAATGCCTTTCTTGCTTTCTAGTCAAAATCATATCATCAATTTTATTCTAGAAAGATAAACACAATCATCAATTTTATTCTAGAAAGATAAACACAATCTTACAAGGGAGTTTTACCTCCAAAATTCAAAGGAAAGTTGATAATCATACAACTTACCCAACTATTGGTCATGGTTGTCTTTATTACATAGGGCATTTAGAGTCAAGTAAAGTATAAATATATAAATAAAAATTTGTTAACCAACACCCTTATGTTGTCTTCTATTATTATTTCCATATATTTTATCATTATTTCTTGAATATGATTGTTTTTTCATCTATGTTCATTTTTGTTTACTGTGTGTTTTGTGTTTCAATGTTTTATTTGTGTTGAAGGAAAAGTAGAATATTTATCTTACTATCAAAATATCCATCACTCAATTCTCCTTGAATACCATTGCATCATCCATTCATATATTATGTTTATTTACTTACACACTATAGTTAACTATAATAAATAATTTTTAAAATCATTTCACTTACCACTTAACAATCAAGTCTTTTCCCTTCACATATTATGTGTTATTCAATTGATAATCTGCATTCATTAATTCATTCTTCAACTCATTTACTATCACATTCTGCTCGACTATATTTTCTTCCATCTTTTCATTATTCTTCTATAATTATTTTTTCTATATTCATCTACTTTTTAAAGTTTTATTAAAATCTACTATTCAACCTTTATTTCACTTTTCTTTTCCAAACCAAATGATATATTTCCTTCACTACTTGCATTTTTTTCATACTCAAGTATGTTGGTGTAGTTTTTTATTTTTCTAGTGGATTAATTTATTTTCCCTTAATTATGGTTTTTCCAACACTTTTATTAAATTTTATTAGGATAATAAAGTGATCCTATTATTTAATAACAAGGAGATAAAGTGATGAGGTGTCTACACTCTTAAAGCGTGGAGTAGTTACTTTTTCATCACTTAATTTAATATTGGTGGTTATTGGTGGTCAATTCCTATTGGTTGATTTTCCACCTCCATCCTCTCCTTAGTTCTATATACAGTCACTACCTAGCTTGTATTTTTCATCTTAGAAGCTCTTAATACAATTTTTTCATCTTAACATTGCATATATCTCAGAGTTGTTTTATATTGTTTATGTTTTTCCAATTTATGTAGCTTTGAATTTCTCTTATAAAGTTCATTACATTATCAATCTATTTCAAATTTCTAACATGGTATGAAAGCTTTATTTTCAGAATTTGAGTTCATGTATTCCTAATTGAGAGTTTTATTTTCTCATGTATTATCTTGTAAATTATCGTATGCTCTTATCTTGTGTTTTCAATGATCTAGAGAATCAGAAAGGGTTTGCAAATATCTATTAACCTCTTTGCATGTGTTTTTTGATATTTGGGAGATTTTTTTTTTGGTTATAATAAAAGCTTTTTTACTATTCCAACATGTCCAAGAGGCTCGAGAAAGTCAAGATTAGCTTTTGTTTCATTTGATTTGGAGATCGTTTGACATAAATTTGCAAATAGGGGTTTGAAGATTAGATCTAGCAATTTTTTTTTTCATATTTTCAGCCCAAAAGGACGTTGTGATTGCATTCAGGAGGCTAAGGAGATGAATTTTGACATAAAATTTTCTCATATTTGGTGTCGAGAGTTGTCGAGGGAAAAAATGTGCCTAGGAGGTTGTACAGGCCCCTAGGTTGCGCAGGTATGGCTCACAATAAAAAAAAATTAAAAATTCTTAAAAAAACACTTAGTGCTTAATAAGCATTGAAATTGTTGTCACCGAGGATTTAACCCATGGCTCATGGCCACCCATTGGTACTTAGAACTACCATTGAGGTGATTCACTCATTGATCGCTAGTGGTTAGACTTAAACTGCGAGTGGCATAAACCGCTAATAGCGACCACACATTGTTTAAACCACTAGTAGTTTCTTGTTGACAGCCACCCGCACTCCATATTTTTTCCCAACTCCACTAGTTCTCCACCCAACAACCATCAATACCAGTAGCATCGTTTAGGGGGGCACTAGGGCCCTCCTTATAGCCAGCCAACTTGGTCCTTTTTTCAAACTTTCATAACGTTTTCCCTGATTATAAGATTTTGATGAACAAGATATCAATGGAAAGCTAGATATGAGTACTTTCCATCCACAGAGGTATTAAAAATATTTTTTCCATTTTATGCCAGATATTTCAAGTTGAAGCTATTTGTTGCTTATTTATTTAACAAGCCATAACTTTCATCTTAGTGCTCCAGTTTTTGAAAGCAAATAGGCATTGGAAAGGTATTGAAAAGAATTACATAGCTACAAGGATATTTTTCTATATTTTATCTCAAGCTCATTTTGTATCATAATTTGTATTTTTTCCATTATTGGCCTATTGAGCATTATATCTTGGAAAAAGATTTGTAAACACACTAAACTATAAAATTCCAACCTTTTAATATTTGGGGGTGATATTTGGTACTAGTGAAAAGGGTGGGGGTGTTTTTTGTGTTCACTTTCTTTCAACACTTATTTTTTCATTTCTTCATCATGGCTCAAGCAATCGTTCCTATTTTAACTACATACAACTATTTTGAATAGAAATCTAAAATTCAAATTCACTTAAGAAGTCTTGGTTTGCATAGAATAAAAATGGGACTAGAAATTGAATCTGCTAAAGATGAAAATCCTTAATGGTTCAATAGATGTGATGAAGCATATGAAGCATTGTGTTTTTTTTATCTCCTGATTTGCTCTTTCATATTGAATCTTTGAATATACTAAATGAAATATGGACTAAGTTAGAAACTCTATTTGGAACTCAAGATTTTATGAGGGGTGATATGTTAGAAAATGAACTAATTAGTCTAAGTCCAAGCAACTTCAACACAATTCAAGATTTCTTCACAAAGTTCAAATCACTAAGGTTGTAGTTAAAGCAATGTGGAATTGAAAAGAAAGATGAAAAAATTATTCTTAGTATTCTCTCTAAGATAATTTTTTAATATTTAGTATTTGCTTCTACCTTCTATGCTACTAAGGATACATTTAGGTCTAAATTCATTATGTCATTTTTGATGATTTTGCTACTTCTCTCATATGGGAACAAGACAAGATAATCCAAATGGACACCCTAAAGTATTCTAAGTCACGTGCCTTGGCTACCAACCATGGCACAAAAGAACAATAAAGAAAAAGTATTAAAAAGGATAAGAAACAAAAGAATAGCAAAGAGAAGAAGGATCAAAAATAAATTGCTCCAAAAGCAGCTAATGAAAACTCATCTTCAAATTACAATGTCTAAGAAAGAGAAGATTAAATGTTCTTATTGTAAAAGACCTGGTCATGATGAGCACAAATGTTTGAAGAAACAAGTTGATCACTTGATACACATTTTTGAAAAGAATAATCTTAGTGTTCCTAAATCAATCAAATAGAGTTCAAATGAGGGGTCTCACAAGGCTATAGACAACAACAAGGGGAAAGGAAAGGGCAAGGAACTTGTAGAAATTTTTTCTCTATCATTCACATGGGTTCTTGATTTAGGTGCCTCACATCACATGACTTCATTTGAAGACAAACTTGCATCTTTAGAGCCATGTTATTTTCCTTCCATTTAAATGGGTGATGACACTCCTATGGAGGTATGTGGGAGAGGGTCTATTCATATGGGGGTTGGCACATTCCAGGATGTTCTTTGTGTTACCTTATTATCAACTAATCTTCTATCATTATATCAAATCACTCACATAGGTATAAGAAAGCAGGTTGATTTTTCTCCTAATTCAATGGTGATTTGTGGGTTGCATAATGATTTTGTAGTTGTAGTAGGGAGAGTAGATCATCAATCTCAACTTTATTTGTTCTCTCACTTTTTCTTGATCCACCTTCGTCTATTTTACTCACTCATTTTGATGAAGTGAGTAATTTTTGGCATCATTGGTTTGGCCACTTGAACTACCACTACTTGCAACACTCAATCAATAGGACATGGTTATAAAATTGTCTATATTTCATTTTTCTGATGGTGTTTTTTAGGGATGCATTCTTGGCAAGAATATAGAAGAGATATCTGACAAGGAAAAACTTGGAGAGCCTCATATCTTTTAGAGTTGGTACATAATGATTTGGTTGGTCCATTTTCATAGCCATTGTTCTTGTAGATTTTGATATGTTTTGACTTTCATTGATAAATTTTCTAGGTACACTTTTGTGTACTTTCTCAAATAGAAGTCTAAATTCTTTGATTCATTTTTAGAATTCAAGGCTTTTGTAGAGAACCAAATTGAGAAATCCATCAAAGTCATGTATACAAATAATGGGGGGAATATTTCAACCACAAGTTTGAGAAGTATTTTTTTCATAAGGCATACATTTCCCTTCAATCCTCAACAAAAAAGAGTCGAATAACACAAGAATCAATCATTGAAAGAGATGGCCAATTGTATGATTCACTCCAATTCTATCGCACCACCTTTCTAGGTAGAAGCCATTAACTATGTGTATTATATCTAGAAGTGGGTTCCTCACAAAGTTGTGATGGGGATAACTCCATTTCAAGCTTGGTGTAGTCATAAACCCTTATTTAAGAACTTTAGAGCGTTTGGCTCTTATCAATGGGCCAAAATTCTAGCAAAGAAAAACAAGGCTATGGATCTATAGAGTAAGCCTTGCATATTTTTTGGGTGCCAAGATGATATCAAAGGCCATAGGCTTCTTCATCCTACCACCCATGAGTTGTTTAGTGAAAGGAGTATTCATTTTGAGGAGAGTCCTTCCAATTATTCTCTTACCACTTCTCCAACCACCATCAAATTGGATTCCTTGCATCATGATGATAGTTCTTCAAAGGATCATAATCCTTACAATCTTGATGAGTCTTCTTCCTCTACTTTAGACGATGACAGTGATAATGAGGGTTAACATACACCTCCTTTAGAGTTTGATGATTATCCTCTAGACTCTCCACCTTCTCAAGCCACAGGGCCTCTTTGGGCTTGCTAGACATTGTAGTCAGTAGTGGATTGGGTAGGAGATCCTTCAGATCACAGAAGAACAAGATCATAATTTCAAGAGGCTACACATATCTTTCTGTTGTGCATTTCACATATGCCCTGCTTGGACCGAGGACCCCCTCTTTTCGTGTTGCTTTTTGTCAAGTTGGTTTGCACTCGCTTCACTTTTGTGCTATTGATTTTGGACCTAATTGATCAAAGTTCCTTTAAAATTTCTAAATCCCATGATGCCTAGACCACTTGTCAAAGTTTCATGAAGTTTGGGGAAATTGCGGAAAGTTCTCAATGGGTTTTTGTTATGCAAAAGTTGTGCCTTTCTTTTCCGTTTGCGGGAATCTCTTTATGGGTCATCGTCTGTGGCATGCCATCCTCACGACGTTGTTATTATTGGAAATGAAATGAAATGAAAAATTTTAATGACGTCCACGAGGCCAAAGAAGCCTAAGGGACCCAAGACCAGCACAAGAGCCACCCATAAAAGGCCCTAAGCAGATTGTAAACTCCGTTCAAGATCAGCCCTCCTGCAGTGAATTTTGATGATGAAGTTTGCAACTTTGTCTAACCTTGATTCTTCAAACAGAGTATTTAAATTATCGACCTGCACGGTGACCCCATAACTAGCCCGGATGTCTTTATACGCTGAACACTCCATGGTGAAATGCCATTCCGTCTCCACCATACCCATGTTACAAAAACGACATTTTCTATTTTCCCACTCCTCTTTAGGAACCACCCACCTGCCCGTTTCGCACCTAAGATGATGCGAACTAGTATGCAATTGGGCAATCAACATTTTTGCTTTCCATTTGATATTCGCGCCTATATAGGCCTTTTCTTCGTGATCCCTCATGGGATTGAATTCTTTGATATTGGAATCTTGTCTTTGTTTTTTCACATGGCCTTTGACTTATTGGAACCCACACCACATTTTTCCACATTCGTCCTCATGTGCGTTTTTCAAAAAGCCTGCATTAATGGCAGTAGGGTTTATAAATGGTGGGTTCGACATGCCATTTTCTCACCCTTATACATATGAAAGATTGAAGACTTTGTCAAGCTACTACAAAATGAGTGATTTGAATACTAAACTGACATTCATTTTCCTCCCATTCACGTGGTATCAGGTGAGGACCATTTTCTCCTTTCATTTTTGTGTTATTTTGAATTTGTTGAGAACTATGTGCTTTATGGGCCTAGGGTTTTGAAGTTAGTGTGTCTAGGAATGGATGGGGTAACCAAATTCACGAAAGGTTTTTGGACTAAACACAACTAAACTAAATTCAGTGGCACCATGATTGCATTTTGAAGAGATTCATGACTAAAATAAACACTGTTGCACTCAAAATCTGAAACCCTAGTTAACTCACAGTTAGCAAACCCTAAAACCTTTAAAATCTCCAAGTGTAAAATCGTTGTGAGTCTTCTTTCGTGGGCAACCATCTATGAAATGTTGTTTTCAATGGCATTGGTGATAGCGACATCCTTTTTCTATGCTCCTGCAAGCTAACTCTGGATTCATCGGAATGCCGAAGTTTGAAAATAGAATTTTTTTGAAACCCTTAGTGGAAATATCATCACGAGATTTCGTTGGAGGGAAGCCATAGAACTCAAGCTATTTTTAACAGCGAAAATTGACCGGCCTCCTGACCAATGACTTTTGCATTAACAATTCCCATAAAGATTAAAATTGAGAACCTCAAAATAATGAAGTTCCATATTCTTTGTAGATTCTTTTTTGCAGAATGCCATAGGCAGGAAGCCGTGGCATACAAGCCGTTTTTAATGGAAAAAATTAGATGGCTTTGTGACTGATTGCTTTCACATTCACATTCCCCACAAGACTTCAAACTGAATGATTTTTGCAAACACTTAAGACCCAACCTTGCTGACGTGAGCCTCAATATCAACGCCTTTGCAATGACCCTTTGAAAGCAAAAATTTTAGGTGTTTTCTCCTCTCTGGTTTTTTCCCATGCGGGATGCTGCTTGTGGGTCATCGTGACCACCAAGCCGTTTTCACCGGCATAAACTTAACGACATCTCGACGGGCAGCTTCTGCATGATCCTTTTCCACATTGCCCAAATAGTCACTCAAACAATGGAATTAATTTCCCACATGCCAAATCAACCTTTGAGGAGTGAATTTGAAAGCGACCAAGTGCTTAAAATGATTGCGGGTTTTAATCTGCGGGATGCCATGTGTGGGTTGCCATGACCCTCAAGCCATTTTTGATGGATTAACATCTAACGACATCCGCATGAGTGACATCCGCATGCCAAATTTATGCACTTTACAAAATGACAAAATTTCTAAGCATGATGACCTAACACGATTCTAATGCCATTTCCCACATGAGCCAAATTCACTCAACCCAAAATTTTCCAAGTATAAAACAATTGCAGAGATTGCAATGCGGGAAGTCATTTAGGGGATGCCCTCGCTCCTAAGCTATTCTTTTTGACATAAAATTTAACGACTTCCACATTGATGACTTCCGCATTGGGTTTTTCCGTAAAACTCGAAAGGGAAAAATTGACCAAGTATAATGATCCCAAGTTAATTCAATTTTTCTACGTGACTTAATGAATTCACATTGAAGTAACTTGTTGTTGTGTCATTGCAAAAATTTCACCACAAGATGCCATCTATGGAATGCCATTACATCGGCGCCATTGCCAACAACTTCTGCATTGACGAAATCTACAAGATGAAAACACGCATTGCCTAGCCGACAAAACTATAAATTCCACAAATGGTTAGGAAATGACAAAGATTAATCGATTTACTGGTTCTTCTTAGATTTATGGATGTATTTAGTAATGTTTCATCCCTCCTTAACTTGTCAAGGACATTTATTACACATTCTTTGTGCAGATTTTATGGAACAAGTTGAAAAGACTAAAAAGGCTAAGAAGAGCACAAGGGACACAAAGGTAGAAAAGGAGAAAGCAAAGATGAAGTATGAATTTCATGGAGTTGAATGAACTTCAAGGATCACATCAACCTAGGACAAGCTGACAAATATTGATTTGGGCCATATAAACATTGATGAATTCAAACAATGTGTATTGGTCAGCCCAAAGATTAAAGAGGCATGGAGATTAAAGAAGAGTGGAATTGCTAAGGAAACAAGCTTCCCTTTGGCTTTGATTAGCCTAGAGTTGATCTTCAAATGCAAAGAATGCTACCATCAAACAACAAGGAGAATAGTGACTGTAGATGGGAGAGTATTGGTTGACTTGACCCCTATGTCAATCAAGAGAACATTTGGGATCCCTTTGTTTGAAAAGATGGAAGATACCTCAAAGGAGTATGTGCATAACGTATGGAAAGAAGATTATGTAGACTATAAGAAAACCATATTTATCAGACATGGATGATTGACCATCGTCCAAGTGCAAACAAGCTACTACAAAAGCTCTATCGGAGTGACTTTGTGGAGGAGGTGAATGATTGATGTAAGCAAGGTGATGATGACTCTCTATCCAACTCAAAATGACCCGACTCAAACAAGGAAACAACCTTTACAACACAATTCACTCCACTTGTCCCAAACACTTCCCAATAGGCTTGTAGCCTCAAAACCCAGCTTTTGAAAATATCTTTTAAAGAAGGTCATACAAATACCTTCTAGACACCCACTAAGACACAACATACCAATAATTACCATGAGGTTTCTTTGTAACAAATTTGAAAACCTTTAGACTACCCATGTTTTAAACTACTCAATTAGCCCTATTTCTCAAAGGAAGTACTTCCAAAACACCAAGTAACCACCCAAACTCAATTGATAGTCATAAATTGTGTCTCAAAACAATAAAATCCATCACCATTTCACAGATACAAGACTTCTAGAAAGTTGATCCAAGAAACCCTCACTTTACATGCAAAGACACTAGGTTTACTCACTCCCCTAGATCTGATTCCGATCCTGATCACAAGGAAAATCACTTTTGTTCTCACCTAGGGAACACCATAGATGAATGACTTAAATCATTATTTAACTCCAATCAAACCCTTGACTGGCTTTAAATAGGAAGTTTTAGGAAAATGGTGAAATCTCCCTCAAATCTCAATATAGGACACTCAAAGTTGATTGAAATGGAAATTAAAACATAATCCTACATGATATAATGAATTTCAAAGTATGACAGAGACTGTATAGGCCGTACAGATCTAGAAAAGTGCAAACTACCAGTAAAACTGCAGGAAAACATTGTATTTGAATGAGTAATTTCAATACAAAACTTCTTCAACAACAGTTCAAACCTTTTGGAGGCCTTTTATAGCCATTAATTTCAAATTCTAACCAATCCAACATTTATAACTACCTTTTAAACTTCTATGACCTTTCAACTTCTAAAAGTTGCATTTTAACAAAATCCTTCTTTGACAATATTTTTACATTTTTTACAAATTTTGACTCCTAAACACAAATGACTAAAAAATCAACCTTTTACACAGTGAATAGTCTCACAGGACCTTATTTAATGTAAATATACTATATCTATTGCCTCAAGACCTTAATACCTAGACTTGACATGTTGACCACCATTTACATTCTTCTTTATGCTTGGTGCACCTACACCATTCAACCCCACAGAAAGAGAACTCATGTCACATGAGTTATGCCTTGTTCCATGCTTCATCACTGCTCCACACACTCTTTGGTATACAAATCTCCTTCCTTGATTCAGATACTGAGATCTTATGATCTGCCCTGCATCCTTTTTCTTATTTGCTTTTGAAATTATCTCCATCTTTGCCATTAGACCTATTAATGGTCTTCTACTAGTCCCTTGCTAAAAACCTAATTGCATTCCTTTATCTATACCTGCAAACAAACACTTATTAGTTGCTCCTTGAATTGAATTTCCTTTTATCTCAACCTCATGCTTGCGTCTACCCTTAACTTCTTGTCCACTCTATCCTCTCTTTACTGTCTTCAGTCCTACTATCCCATTAACATCTTACACCACTGTACTATCAGATTTATCACCCACTATACTTGAAGATTCCTCATACTTAAAAAATTTACTTCCTACCAAGGGACACACCATGGTCCCTACCAAGAAATTTTCTTTCCAATTCACTGTCAATTCACCTTTCAACCTTGCATTCATCTTCACACCTACTGTCAGGGCATTTTTAGACTTTAAATAGACTATAGTACTCACCTTTGTGTCTTCCTTTACAACCTTTACAAGTTTCTTCTTTCCACACATAATCACCTTAGCCTTACCTTTTTCTTCTTCCACCAAAGGAGTCAAAACAAATTTACATCCATCTTTCTCTATAGTGTATGTGTTTTCTCTCCCATCATACAATGCACACCTGTCAAACTGCCAGGGCCTACCTAGGAGTAAGTGGCAACAGTCCATAGGCAAGATATCACAAAATACCTTATCTCTATAACCTCCAATTTGAAATTCAACAACTGCTTGTTCATTGACCAAAAGAGACTGCCCATCAATCAACCAAGACACCTTATAAGGTAACTCATGAGGAACTATTTGTTAACCATCTCACTTGACACCATGATTTCAGTAGAGCTTGAATCAATGACAATTTTGCATACCTTATTCTTTCACTTACATGTGGTCTTGAAAAGACTCTTCCTTTGCAATGGCTCCATCTCCTTTTCTACCTTCAATATGGTCTTCCTCATCATCAACATTTCACCTATTTCAGGAGGAACATGTAAACTTGCAGAATGGTTATTCTCACACTCTTCTTCTTGTACTATTTGTGCTCTCCTTTCAGTCCTCTTTTCACCTCCACTTGATTAACTAAAAAAAATTTCAAGACATTTCCAAGAAGCATGACCATATTCATTACAATTATAACATCTCCCTGCAAAACATTGCACTTTCAAATGGCTGCTCTGATATCACCTGATTTAAGCAAGGTGGTGATGACCCTCTATCCAACTCAAAATGACCTGACTCAAACAAGGAAACAACCTTTACAACACAATTCACTCCACTTGTCCCAAACACTTCCCAATAGGCTTATAGCCTCAAAACCCAACTTTTGAAAATATATTTTAGAGAAGGCCATACAAATACCTTCTGGACACCCACTAAGACTCACAACATAACCCAACACAACATACCAATAGTTTCCATGAGGTTTCTTTGTAACAAATTTGAAAACCTTTAGACTGCCCCTATTTTAGGCTACTCAATTAGCCCTATTTCTCAAAGGAAGTACTTCCCAAACACCAAGTAACCACCCAAACTCAATTGACAGTCACAAATTGTGTCTCAAAACAATAAAATCCATCACCATTTCACATATACAAGACTTCTAGAACGCTGATCCAAGAAACCCTCACTTTACATGCAAAGACACTAGGGTTTACTCAATCTCCTATCACTTGGGATTTCCAGACTCATCCAATGCATCCAAAACCTCACATATACCCTGCCCAAACTCACAAATACATTACATGGACAATTTCCATTACTGTTATGTCAAAACCCTATCTTGACACCTCTACTTCACAAGGAAAATCACTTTGCTTAGCCCTAGGGCATCACCCATTTTCCAACAACTTAACTTCTCCATCTTGAGAACCTTAAGAAAATCTAACCTATCATAAAACAAGTCATTCCCTCGAGTTATAGGCTAGAAAAGTAGATGGAATGACTTAAATCATTATTTAACTCCAATCAAACCCTTGATTGGCTTTAAACAGACAATTTCAGGAAAATGGTGAAATATCCCTCAAATCTCAATATAAGATACTCAATCTTGATCGAAATGGAAATTAAAACATACTCCTATAGGATACAATGAATTTCAAAGTATGGAAAAGACTGTATAGATCGTACAGATTTGGAAAGTGCAAATTACTAGTAAAATTGTAGAAAAAATGTTGTATTTGAATGAGTAATTTCAATACAAAACTTCTTCAACAACAATTCAATCCTTTTGGAGGCCTTTTATAGCCATTAAATTCAAATTCTAACCAATCCAATGTTTATAACTTCCTTTTATGCATATTTTGTGGACCTTACCAAATGACTACAATAAAAGGTTGTCCTACTGTGCAAAGGCATTGATCAAGAATTTTGGGTACTGGTTTATTCAATTCCCAAAATTCACCTACATAAGGGCTGAAGGATTCTTGGGATTCCCATATCATC
>VDFB02187420.1:0-27271 GCA_007258455.2 Sequoia sempervirens | reverse complement strand
GCAAGATAAGTCAACACAAAAGAGATCACTAGAGAATCACAATGTCTGCAATTGTATTGAATCACCAAATTTCAGCAACAAATCATGTGTTTTGTTACATCACTGGCTCAGAAATTGACTAACTTCTACCTCTGCTCTATTGCTAAATTCGCTCTTTATCAAATCTTCTCCTAATCTCCCACCACATACAAATGAGGCACAAACGCCATTTATAGAAAACCCTAAACATGTCGGCCCAATTAGATTTTACAATAATAACTGGCCTCAAAACAGGTCGGCCTAATTAGATTTTACACTAATAACTGGCCTCAAAATAGGTCAGCTAGGAGAATTTCAAAATAGGACAAGATTTGCATTAAATGCATGAATATTATCCATGTCGGCCAGCGATCTCCAGCAAGATCAGATTCATGTGTCTTCTAGAAAGTCCTCCAGCTGTAGACAGTTTTGGCATGGATTCTTAGGAAGGTCCCACCTTTAAAATTTAAATTGAACATTTCCATATTTCCCTCTTTTGGCACGAATCCATATGCAAGTCCCTTTTAATATTTGTTTAGTCCTAAAAAACAAATATCATCATTAATAGCCCACATGTCCAAATTAAATTTGAATAAAATCTTGGCCTTTAAGAAAAAACTGACATTTTTAAAAGGAAACTTTCCATTTTCGAATTTTTTTCATTTTCGGAAACCTTTTATTTTCAAATTTTATGTTTTTTTTTCAAAGAATTTTCACTTTCAGGAGCATTTAAAAAAATTCCCATTTTTGAAAAAAAAAATATTTTCGGAAAAAGAAATTTAAAGTTTCCAAAAAATTCAGAAAAATCTGGGCAGACCGGATTTCTGCGGATGACATAAAACTCCAGACTCCAGCGTTGAAGCCTTCTCACCTGACTTTTCATAAAAACTGGGAAAATCCAGGTCGGGCAGAAAATCCCGAACGCAGGCAAAAACCCGGACTTCGCTCGGATCCGAAATTTTCATGGAAATCGGGAAAATTCGGATGGAGCGAAAAATCCCAGACTAGACTAAAAACCAGGATTTTTGCACAGAGCCCGACTTTGAGCAGAATCTGGGAAAATCTGGATGGACCTGAAAATCCTGGATTGGGGTAAAAACCTGGATTTTGCTCAGAACTTAGTTTTTCAAAGTGCAACCTGGGGAAATCACTTGGGCAAGCAAGATGAGCATCTAAGGACCTCCAAGAGCAACCAAATCAATAAAATTAAGAGGCCAAAAGACACCAAAAGCCAGAGCAAAAAGAGGGTCCCCACTTTCAAGTATGTGTGCAAAACCACATGTATGTATATGTATATGTATATGTATATGTATGTATATATATGTATATGTATATGTATGTGTATGTGTATATCTATATGTATAATGTTGATGTATAGAATTCTCTATTTGTATTCCTTTCAGACATAGATGGTCTTCTGTATATTCCATTTTTTCCTTTGGTTGCATTGCTCGATGGGTGTAGAATGGTCAAAACCTCCCATGCACTTCCATTGGTTTGCTGATTGGATGTTCAACAAGTGTTGTGTTATGCAATCTTCACTACGTCGTAGATGTATTGTTGCTGCAAGTTGTTTTTCCTCTGCCTTTTTGGTTGTTTCATACACACCTAACCACATATATATTGTGATAGTTTTGTTTTCTAAATTTATAATTTACTAGCTTATGGGTTTAACCCTTCTCTTATTGCAAGGCTAGAGATCCTTCAGTGCAAAGAAAAGTTGTACGCTTGCCCCTTTTCTTTCTACATGGTTAGATACATTCCAAAACATACCAAAATTAGGTATGTCTATACAGTTATTCCTATACATTGTATGCTTTGAAACAAAATCTTTGCTGCTTCTTTGTTCTCTTCCTTTAAACAATTTTTTTTGTATTTCATCTGTGGAATTCCATTTTCTATAGTTCTTTATGAGCCATTCTCTTTTCCTAAAAAGTTATTGGAGCCAAAAGAGCTCTAAGAAAATGAATATATGTATTGGAAGATAGAATTTTTTTAGCAAGTTCACTATTCTTAGGAACCATGCAATTTCCACTTCTTACACACACACATATATAAATATTCAATAGTAATAGAGGAATTGTATGAAAAATATCACAATAACACTTATTCGTTACTAAATATTATACACAAGAATTCAGTTCCCCTATATTGAGTCAACCAGCTGCACCATTTCCAACCCACGTAATTACCAAGGTCCATGTCGCCTAAAAAAAAAAAACCGCACAAGTTCCCATCAGCTGTGGCATTCCCGGCGTTGGAAAATCCAATTCACCCACACCACAATGGCTCTTTTGACAGTGGGACTTAATGAAAGTGTGCTTTCCCACATGGAAACATTCAATATAGCATTTACTTCCCCCTCCAACCTCGTATGCTGACCGAAAGATACATTCACACTCGTGCCAACAAACACTTGCCATTCACCTTCCCAATTATAACAACACCATTCTCCACCGCCGCCAACCCACGTACCTACGAGCGCCCACATCATTGCAAAGGAAAGAAACGATGCCCTTCCCGCTGGAAAATTTGCAGTTGCATTCTTGGCCACGAAACCCATATTGCCTTAATAAAAAATTTAAGCTACATTGCCTAGGAGTAGATTTAGTACTTAAATAGAGAATTTGCAAAAGAGCTATTCCATAATGTTTGCAGTAGGTACAATGAAAAAGCATGGCCCATAGACTGCTCTGCACATTACATTTTTCCAAGTTCCCACATTTGCCTTCTTGTCTTCCTGGGGACATATATATTTTTAGGTGAAAGAAACAAGATTTAATTTCTATTTCTTCATCCATGTAGAAGCAAAGCGTGAGCTACCTATGCAAAAATGATTTTATAAAATACCCATGTGAAATCACTTACACATTCTGCACCACCACACTTTTGAAGCCCTCCAATCTGCTAAAAAATGGATCCATATGCGATGATTTTAACAATAGGACCTGCTACCAAACTAGCACCCCAATGGCCCTTCCAATAGGATAACTTCAACAAAGTATACTTTCCCATATTGCAACATTGAATATAAAGTATACTCTTCCACATGCCAACATTCAATATTGCATTTACTTCATCCACCGCCATCATGCAATGACAGGAAACATTGGGCCTTGTGCGAACAAACACATGCCATTCACATTCCCCGTATCTAGCACACCATTCTCGACTACCACTAGCCCACGTAATCACCAACACCCACATCACCACACAAAAAAATGGTGACCTCGTTGACACCTGGCAGATCCCCATTGCCAAAAAATCTAGTTTTTGGTTGCACTAACAAAAATTCTGGCAAAAACTTCAAACAAAACCCCCAGCCCATGTAATTCCTAAGCTCCACCCTCGTGCCAAAAAACACTTGCCACTTAGCTTCCACCTATCCAGTCATCCCATCTTTACATATAGAGAACTAGGGAAATTTTAACATAACTCTATAAACATCAACAAATGTATGTATCCTTCCAACTTCCCAAATCAATTATTCAAACCCAGTTCCCCAAGGCAATGCCTATTTTCGCTATGTTATGCAACAATTATATGATGCAATGATCTGTGCAAAATGCATATAGCACCATAGGCTTAATTGGAAATTTGAGCTGCATTGTTTGGTATTCAATATGATGAACACAAGATTTATAAAAAATTCCCATGTAAAATGACTTACGCAGTTCACAACACAACAGTTTCAAAACTCTCAGATCTGTTATAGAATGGAGTCAAGGATGACTATTCCTACAATAGCCTCATACACAAGCAACACCACAATGGCTCTTTCGAAAATGCAACTTAATTAACCAATACATTTTCTTTCCTTACAAATAAAAAGAAAAATAACAAATAATAGTTTGTTATAGGAAGCTTTGAACAGATGATAGAGAAAGAGTATCATGCAACATATTGGTAGAAGCCAAGCAGTCTATGTAACAATCGTAAGACGTATTAAGATGATACTTAAGATTTTGATGTATGTCACTCTCCAGTGTTTCTCTGATAGTTCTTTTACAATTCGCCTATTTCTCTATATTATCTAATGGTAAATAGTGGAGCTCAACTTTATAATATATGCATGTATATATATATATATATGTATATACATGCATATATATGTATCTATATATGTACATGTATATATATGTATGTGTATAGATGTATATGTATATATATGTTTCCATATATGTATATCTATATATATATATGTATATATATGTATTATGGTGTAATCGCACAACAAAAAGTAAATCCAATATTCAATGTTACAGTGTGGAGAAGTGTATTGCAAAATATGCATGAAAATATATTGATTCAATTGCATTTCTAGAAGAGCCATTCTAACATTATCAATATGTAACACATACTGCACAATTAAATGCTCTGTTCTTATCAACATGTCAATACTATATCACTCAATGCTATAACTGTATAGTCATCATTTTTACAAAGCATAGACAACACTTATACATGCTACTTTAAACTCTACTTATAATCACAGTCTACATAATTACACATAAACATAATATACAAACTTGTTTAGATATATATATGCATGTATACCTTTGTCTACATATATGCATATATATATCTGCCTATATGAGTATTTTTATATATCAATCATGGAATTGAGTGCATTTAGATATGTGCATATGTATCTCTCTACTTGCCAGGGCACTCAATACAATTTTCCTCTTTGTGTGTGATATTTACTATCAAACAAGTGTTGTTCTAATACCTATTATATAATTCCTCTATTTGTTTTCAATATGTACTATGAAATAATGTAGCTTGAATCTTATATCAATATGTTTCATGATATCCTTTTCCCCTCATCTATTTCAAGCTTTACAGATACTGCACCATTAAATTCTCTTAGGAAATAGCAACTTCAAAAAAATAGCCTATCAACTAAAGATATAAAGTGAACAATAGATAAGAGACAATGCAAGTATTGCTATCTTTTGCAGTTAAAGCTGCAAGCACATTTAGTCAATTGTTACATATATTACTTGTGTTGTGTGAATATGTTTTATTATATTCTTTCCTTTATTGTCCATTCTTCTATATATTCCACTTACCAATCTTGTTCTAACCATCTTCAAATCGTATTATGCTTTTTCTTTCCTAGGATATCTCTTTTCTATGTACTTCTTAACCCACAAAAAATGGCACAATGTTATAGAATTTGGTTCAAAACACCCATCTTTCTACACATTCTAGTCACCATACATATATATCGAGATGAATGTAGGTTTAGTTCTTTTGGATTCTACCATCGTATATTTGTTGTTGCTTATATACATAGACACACAAATTCTCACAGGAACTTTCCCATCAAAAAACATACTCTATTCTATTCATTGTATTTTTCATTGTTTCCACAACTCTCTTTTCAACATTTTTAGTGCATTACTTATACAAAGTTGTTTCCAGTATCCCATGTATTCAAAATCTCCCATTTTATCTCTTTCTATTTACAACAAACAATGCTAACCTGTTTTATTCTGTGTATATTTTTCCCTTTCTAATGTTGCACAAAAGCAATATGCATTGATCTATGTGGCTATGAATAGCAAAACTGGGGATGACTGCCATCATGTGCTTCGACAAACAAATTGTCTATAGCATCACACCATTTATCCCTGTGGCACATGAGAGTGGTGTCCGTTGTTCCATTCCACTAAAACGAAAGTGGTTTTGGCAATACTTTTTGAGTGGGTGAAGCCACAATAGTGGTTTACAATTTGATGTAGGAAGGAAAACTGAGAAAAAATGGCCCCATGGCAAAAAAATTGGTTTTAGGGGTTTGAATGAACCTAAAAGTTCGACCGAACCATAAAGGGGTTTGACCGAACCCATCAATCACGGGGCCCACATTTCTCGCCCAAAAAACAAAAGGGAAAATGCATATTGAGGGGGTTTGAATGAACCAAGGTTCGAATGAACCCTGGTTCGCTAGAACCCCCCTTTTCCCTAATTTTTGACTTTGTTCACACAAAAACCTATTTCTTTTTAATGCTTTGGACGCTTTAGAAGTTGAGGGATGAAATGGGAAATATTCACAAGCTTCCAATTGATTCAGTAGTCCCTCAAAATGAGCTATCCAATGAATATAATTTTAATATGTCTTTGGTTTTATTATGTATTTGTTTTTAGTTTTATTAAACATAGACTTTTCATCAAAATGAAGGTCTCTATTCGCACATGTGGAAAATAGAAGATTATCACTTTTTTTTTTTGAAAAAATATGAGTGTACCTTATATTGAAGTCCTTGATCCAACAAAAAAAAAACAATTGAATTTCCGGAGCATATACAAAAGTATGTTATACAAAGGCCATAATCAATTGTCATTGGTTTGACTTCAAACTTGATTAAAGAAAAAATATTCAATAAAACTATCTAACCAAGTGCAATCACTAGATATTGGAGTTACAAATCTAAATTTGGTGCAATTAGAATTTTATCCTCATGGAAAATTTTTATGTGTTATAATGGTAAAAGGCCACTTTTAAAATGCTATTTTTGAAAAACCAAATTTTTGTGGGAGATGGAAAAGAAGGCAAATTTGATTCCAAAAATTTGAATTTTTTTTAGAATCTATAGACAAAATGTGATGAGACTCTAGTTTGCATCATCTTCTCAATTTCCTCACGGTTTAGCCGCTTATAGGTGTCCTAATGTGAAGATTTAGTTAAAAATAAAAATTCCAATGTCTAGTTTGGCCAAAAATTGTAAACCACTATTATGGGATCACCCCTAGTCCCACACCACACCACTAGCAACCCGCATTCTTGCCATGATCCACATTTCAATTAAAGAATGCAGGTCAAGTCACTGCCCATATAAGTTGTCAAGGACAAGATTTAACTATGATAAAACCATGCATAGAGAATGATTATGTGTTTCAAGTCTCCAAAATGGGTATAACAACAAAAATACAAACAAATAACAACAAAGATTTCTTACACACAATAGTTTGCCAACATGCCATTTATTCAAAATGTTCCATTTTATCTTTTTTTTTTTTAACAAATATTGCTATCCTCTTTTACTCTATATCTATATTATTTACTTTATAATGTTGGACAGATATAATAGACATTTAATAAAATTTCTATGCTGTAAATTCTCTATTCCACATCCTTTCATGCTGTAACAACTTGGCCCATCCATCTTTTACTTGTGATTCTTAAGTGTTTTTCCAATAGTTGTTTCTAAATGTCTCTAGCATTCTTATTGTGTGATATATGGTAAGAGTCCTTGATATTTTCCATGAAACTTACCTTTTTTTCTTGCTTGGGGGTTTGGCTAGAGCCCATGAGGCTTCATGATGCAAACATGGTTGGGAAGACAACGAGCATGGGTTTACTAGTTTTGAATTTTATTGTCAATATATTTGTTGCTCCTTATTTACACGGACAAATAACCCTAACCTATTTTATTCTATATTTATATTTTCCCCTTTCTAATGTTACACAAATACAATATATATTGAAGCAAATTAGTCTATTGTAAATTGTGTGTGTCAAGTTACTTGTGATTCTTAAGTGCTCTTCCAATAGTTGTTTTAGAATTTATTTGTTTTTGTTTTTGTGTCATATATGCTATGAGTCCTTGAAATTTTCTATGGACTCTACTTGCATTTTTTCTCGGGGGTCTGGCTAGAGCCCATGAGGCTTCATGATGCCAATATGGTAGGGAGGACAATGAGTGTGGTTTTAGTGCTTTTGGATTCTATCATCGTATATTTGTTGTTGCTTATATACATAGACACACAAATTCTCACATGCACTTGCCCATCAAAAAAACATACTCTATTCTATTCATTGTATTTGTCATTGTTTCCACAACTCTCTTTTCAACATTTTTAATAGATTACTTATACACAATTGTTTGCTAGTATCCCATGTATTCAAAATATCCTATTTTATCTCTATTTATTTAGAACAAACAATGCTAACCTCTTTTATTCTATGTCTATATCTTTTGCTTTAAAATGTTGCGCAGAAGCAATAGGCATACAATGGAATTATTGTATCATAAATTGTCTATTTCATATTATTTCTTGCTCCAAAATTTTGATCCAATGCTTCTCACTCTTGTTGAACACCACCAACATGACATGTAAGTATAAAACTTTCCTTTTATCAATAAATAGATTTTCTTAACCAGTTGTAAACATTGTTAATTGTTACGCTTACTTTTTTTTTCCATGAAATGTGATTCTTCCAAGAATATAACTTTCCACATAGGAAATTAAGTGTACTCAATGACATGCTATTTGATTCAAAAACATGAAACTATTCTTTGCCAATGACCATCTTCCTTTTGTAGGTGGAAATCTGCATAATTATAATTATCAGATATGCTCTTCATTGGATAGATATTTGTGTAGGACATATTTCATTTAAAATGGTGGATATGAAGAACCAAAAGAAGAAATCTTGCCTTGCAAGGTGTGCAGTGAAATGTTATAAAATCCATGGCATTTTCCATGTCTTTAAAATTCATGACATTCGTCATGAAATTATAACTTATGGAATTTTCCATGGGTTTTATAACATTTCAGACTACATACCTTGTAGACCAAAAGTGCTTTGGTGTGTACATGTTGGAGTTTCCACGTGGTGATTCTTCCAATTCAATGCTACATATAAATTCGCTTCAACATGGGTGCTCCACAAAAAGATAGTTTTCCTCTCCCAACTATATAATGCTAGCATGTCAGTAAATAGATTCAACCGACCAGGCGTAAATACCATTAATAAATTTTACTTTTCCATTGTCTTTAATCATTCTACACATATACTTAGTTACTTTTAATGTTTCCTTTTTTATTCCAACGGGTTGAGTACAACATCTTTCTGGAAGTGAAATAAATCATTATTTGATTAATTTATTGTTCATGTCTTTGGTTCTTTGTTTATTGTTGCTTTTGATACCAGGTTGAAGGGGTTTAACACTGATGCATTGCAAAATGTGTGAGAAAGTATATTTATTAAGTTGTATTGTCAAGAGATCCATTGTGGTGTTGGTTTGATAGCACATTATTTATTGTTCATGCCTTTCATTCGATGCTTATTGTTCCTATTGATAACAGGTTGCAGGGTTTTATATTGATTAAGATGGATTGTGCAAATAGCGAGTGTGGTGTTTCTTACGTAGCAAACCATTATTAAAATCTTCACATTCTACTCAAGTTTCCCATTTCACATCCTTCAGTTTTTTCCTTACATACATATATGTATATGCACAAATTCTTGTATAGATTTACTACTGTGTTTTCCGTATTGAATCAAAATAAGGCCTGCCTTGTCATTCAATAAAAATAATAATGAATGCTGAATTTCCATGATATCTCTCATGCATGTTTCATTCTTCTCTTGCTTAGGGCTCTAAATATAGGCCATGCACACTCATTATGCCATTATGGTAGGAAGAAAAACAAGCATGGCTTTTGTAGTTCTACATTTGACACCATACACTTGTTCTTACATATATATGTCTATAAAAATTGTTGTACACATTTGGTGACATCTTTCTAATGTCCCCTGCAAACAATGTGTAGCTTCTAATCTAATTAAAATACCTTGAAAAAGTATGCATATTGTTCGAATCCTAGAATTATGGAGTTGATACTACTTATAACATCTTCACTTTTTGCAAAAGCAACTTCTGATGTCCATTATAACTAAACTAATGGAATCACTTTTCCAAACGACATAACTATACTAATTGAATCACTTTTTTAAAAGCATACTTGCTAATTTGATCTTAGGAAGATAACACATAATGTACAATTTGGTAGGCACTTTGTAACTAGTAAATCCTATTCTTGAACCCAAGAACCATCTTCCCATTTTAATGAATCAAACAATTGATTTACCTATACAAAAACATCAAATATACACTCTATTAACACAAAATATATAATACCTTAAATTTTGGACAAAGATTATAATTATTAAGAAAAATAATACTTTAAAAATTTCAATTATATTGAATTGAGAAAATGTGATTTATAAAGAAAAAATTTATTTAACAATTATTTTCCTAATATTACTTAAGAAAACTAATACTTTACAAATTTCAATTGTATTCAATTGAGAAAATGTGATTTATAAAGAAATTTTTTATTTAAAAATCATTTTCCTAATATTACTTAGAAAACTAATACTTTACAAATTTCAATTATATTCAATTGAGAAAATGTGATTTATAAAGAAAAAAACAACAATAAATAGACAAAAAAACACATGAACAATAAATTACTGGTTTCGGCAAAATACTGATCGAGAATAACTGACAAATTGCATGCCACAATAGTTTTACAACCCTCTAGCTTGTTAAAAAATAGAGTCAAGGCTGACAATTTTTACAGTGGTTTGGTGTCAAACCCACACCACAATGGCTCTTTCAACAATACAACTTAATAAAAGTATGCCACACAAAATGGTAGGTGTTTGCTAATATGCCCATTGAGCATATTCATTATTCTAATATAACGATGTCAACTGTTTTGGCTGCCTTGTGAAATGAGAAACTATGGTGTTTATGTTATTTAATCCACAACTTCAAGTTTTCCATGTATTAGTATTCATATCTACCTCACGATAATTAAATCATAATCAATCAATTGATTCATCAACTAGACAAAAATATGAAATATAAATGTGCATCTAGGCCTAACAACTATTATAGTATAATACATATAAAATTATATGATAGCTTACATTTTTGACAAAAATGATTATTAGTAACAAAACTAATTATTTAAAAATTTAAATTCTATTTAGTTTTCCACAACTAATTTATTAAGAAATTTTTTATTGAAAAATCATTCTCCTAAGATTATTTTCATAATCAATTTCAAACTAAGAAATATTGATGTATAAATCCAAAGATCAATTTATCGCACTAGGCAAATAGTTCTTAATCTCCCATGGACTGCATTATTTAAAGATAATTAAATAATAATGAATCGATTTACTAATTAATGTAGAAAAGAATATCAAACATAAATTTCCTCTTTTATGCAAATCATTCTTAGTCTTCGAATGCATTGCCATATCTTAAGAAAATTAAATAATAATTAATCCATTGATTGATTAACCTACATAAAAATGTTAAATATACATGTGCATCTACGCCTACCAACTATTAAAGTAAAATACACATAAAATTATATCATATTTTAAATTTTGGAGAGAACTTATTATTACTACAAAAACTAATTAACTTACAAATATTAACAACTTCCTTCCTTGCTCCCCACTCATTACTGATTTGTGGTAGACCCCTATCGGCTGATCGTCGAATGCTTGTGCATCTGACTGCTAGTATATTGACAAGTGTCAGACTTTTGTATTGGAATTTTCTTACAATCTTATATCTATTTATATATTCATTTAGTACCTTAAAATCAACACTTTATCCCTTCAAATCATTTCCAAGGGATGTGGGATTGATTTAATTCAGTTCCAAGGAATGCATAAATGATCTCTAAATTTTTTAAAGTATTGAATTCAAATGTAAACATTCTTGCCCATTTTCCTAGCCACTATGAGTTCACATATCACATGTTTGATGTGACATGTTTCTATATCATGGTACTTATAGAAATTAATTGCATATTGCAACATAAGATGATTATAGCAGAACAATTAGAGAACACTTCAATTCTAAAGGGAAATAAATGAATTGAATATGTAATATCATCATGTAGGCCATTTACACATTTGTGATGCTATCTTCAATATTTCTCATCGTTGTTAATTCAATCAACTAAGGGTTTTGACCTGGGAGAACCCATTCATCTATGAAATCAATAATCTCTTCACTGATGTCTCTAGACACCACCTTGAATTTTTCAATTTTCTATAAACAAAGGATGATAAATTTTCTAGTAATTTTTTTTAAGGTTATTTCTATGTGTTCAAGATTAATTTTGAATGTTAAAAGAGTTTCACAACATTGAGGATCATAAGCAAAGGGTACATCATTGATATATTATAAATTATTAAAATATGCTAATTATGAGCATCCCAATTAGGCCAAAAGTGGAACACATTATTTTGGTATCATGTATATCTTGATATTTGAGATAGTATTGAAATAATTATTAAAGTATTAGCTTCCAATCTAGTGAATTAGCTCTATATTACTCTTTTCTAACATAAAAATTAGCTATATAATAAAAGATGACACTAATCTGCATCCAAGAAAGAATGCACCACCACTTGTACTTTTTTTGTCATCCACAAAACCAACCCAATCTACACCTATGTAAACACTCAGAGTAAAATTAGTATCCTTTGGATATCATAGGCCATAATTGGGAGTTCCCTTCAAGTATCTGAATATCCTCTTTACTATTGCAACATGTGACTCTCTAGGATCTTCTTGAAATATAGCCACAAGCCAAACTACATGCACGATATCCAATCTAGTAGCAGTTAGATATAGTATTCCTCCAATCATTGATCTATACTTGCTTTGATTATCCTTGGGAGATTCATCATTCTTGCTCAGCTTGTAGCCAATAACCATAGGGGTACATTCAGGTTTAGGATCTTCCATTCCAAACTTCTTCAACATTTCCTTGACATAGTTTGATTTTGAAATGAAAATACCTTTATATGTCTAATTTATTTGTAGTCCAAGGAAGAAATTCATCTCCCCAAACATAGACATCTCAAACTCTTTTCGCATTTCTTCTTCAAACTTCTTACACATAGCTTCATTTCCTCCAAATATTATGTCATTAACATATACAACCAAGATCAAGATTTGATATTTTTAACTTTAAAATAAAGATTGTTATCTATGGTACCTTTATTGAATTCTTGTTGTGTCAAGTACCTATCCAATCTTGCATACAAAAATCTAGAACTTGCTTCAATCCATACAATACCTTCTTCAATCTGCAAACCATATTTTATTTATCTTGATGGAACCCCTCAAAAAATTCTTGGTTCCATTTAAATTTTTTGTATTATTTGGCTTGGACTCTCGTTTTGACTTATGGATGTTCCTAATCATTGTTTTATAGTTTTATGCTGCTTAAATCCCTCACAATTAACCTATGAATTTAGAAAACCCTTGGTCATTATATTTTCACATTGACCTAATATTGTTGGTCTCTAGGTTGTTTAAGTCGTCACCTATGCCATCAAAATCGTTGAATTCACCGGCCCCCTAAATTTACGATTGTTGGTCACCTCGATCATTTTTTTATTTTGCTATGGTCGGGCTTGATTTTATTTTTAATGATTTGAGTCTTAAATCCCCATTTCTAAGGGTCAAGTTCCTATGAGCCTAAAGGTGGTACCTTTTTAAATTAAATTTTGCGGCATGTGAAAAATTAGGTTTTCACGTTGGCCATCTAATTGACAAGAGTTGATCAGCACCGTTCCCCATGCTCCTGTGATGATTTATTCCTTATTATTTTATTCACATAGGTTGGTGGGCTTCTACCACACATCTGGCACTTTGGTGGGCCTGGTCTCCTTGGTAAATAAAGATGGTACCACTTGAAGAAGATCAACCATAGTTATCAAGTGACGTGGCCACATCTTAACCACTCCCCACACACCCGTGTTAGTTTATTTCACATTATTTTAAACACATGGGCTAGCGGGCAATGGCCATGTGTCATGTTTGGTAGTTGGACCAGTGTTTCCAAAATTCCAAAAGGGATAGCTTCAACAAAGATCAATGATGGACACCAAAACATGTGTCTTCATTAGGACCATTCCTCATGCACCCGTTTGTCTTGTGCATTAAGGAAAGATGATCACATGGGCTAGCAGGCAGGGCACCATCTATCACCTTTGTGGGATCAGCTAGGTTTTGAAGATAGTGACTACTTTATAAGGAAGCAAGATCGATGGTCGATGGTGGGTGATGTGGTTCAATCCTGACCGCTCCTTGCCATCTCGTGAGGGCCCCGCTTGTGTCCCATATTTTGTAATGGGTGAGTGGGCATGTGCCACATGGATTGTTTCAAAGGCTCAAATTGATCCATATGGAGATAAGGTGTTGGTAAAATATTGGCCAAGACTACTCTAAGATAAAAATGATGCTAAATTAGAATTGATTCTTGGTCACTCATGTGAAATTTGGGAAATATTTTTTGTGGCCATTAAATCTGTTAGATGCTAGTACACGTGGGAAGGTGAAATTGAAGTAGGGTAGGGTATGCGCTGATATTCTAAAGATAAATCATGATTTATCCTCGTTGTCTTACTATGATCAACTGCAAGAACATTAATTCCCATGAGTGAATAGGTAAATGTGACATGACATGTTTGGTTAAACATTAAGCATGTGGTTAATATGTAAACAAAGTGGATGATTATCTCACTTGAGTTTTCTGATTATGGAGAAGTATCAAATGCATGCTTCTAATATTGTCATAATTAATCATCCTGATTGATTATCTATTGATTCACTTCAAGGTATGATCTATGACTGAGGTTCAAAATTAGGGTAATTGATGGTCTGCATCCTCACACAAGCTTTCTTGAAAAACTAATGCAGACACTATCCTATTGTTCTATTTAATGTTGATCACTTGCTTGATTATTCTCACCAATTGATTGTTCATGAGAATTAAGAGTCTAAAAGTAAGTGTGAATTTGAGCTGATTATTTATGGGTTGGGTGGTGTCTTTTTTTCTGAGAAAATTTGATAAGTTGTTAAGTAAGGGAATGGGTAAGGTAAGTGTGAATATCGCCCCTATCTATAGGTCTAAGAGACTCAACCCTTTTGAGTCTCAGGATGATTCTCCCCGAAGTGAACGAGATATGCCTGAAATCCCTGTGACTCCAAAAAAGAAAGCAAAAGCTGTCAAGAAGTCTCCATGGGATGTTCTCAAACATGCCTATCATCTAAGAGGCCAAATTTTCTTAGAGGAATTAGCCAAAGGAAAGGAGAATAAAGTTGACAGGTTAGAGAGGGAAGCTACAAGAGGGAATAGGTATCATCGGGCTTACATGGGAGATCATCATTCTCCCATTGAAGTCTCAGATGATTCTTCTGATAGTGGAGATGAAACTGACTCTGGCTACCACCAGTATCTCATGTCCATGACTGATTTAGTTGATTCTAAGGATGAGGTGGTGATGGATACTCCATGAGCGGGCATACCTACTTTGCTGATGACAATACAAAGTAGCACCTTGTTCCTTCTCTAAGCTGGTGCTCAATTTTTGGTCCTTTGTGTTAACTTGCTTTCTTTGGTTGGTGTGATGTGATATGGGTCTTTGTTTATTTATGCATTCGACATTGATGGTGACATTTCTTGGTTCGGTGTGAACATTTGCATGTTTTTGGTACTACAACAAAGACACCTTTTGAAGACTAGTGGGTCTTCATTGACTAATAGTTTTTTGGAGTTTTACTTTTGTTCTCCCTTGACTTACAAATGATTGTTTGCAACTGATTGGGGAATATTCTCATTTTTTGGTGAAATTCATTTTTGAATGAAAGTGAAATGTAAGTGTAATTCAGCCCAATGCTTGTTGCTCCCTTGTCTTATAAAAGGGATTTCAAGACTGAATTACACAAAGGTCGGTAGGTAGTTTATCTTGAAGGGGTTACACAAAAAAAAAAATGGATACTAAAATTTCTAGTAATATATTTTAGGGATAAAGTCAATTAATATATATATGGTTTTATGATAATAAAAATGATATATATATATATATATATAGTAGAAATAGTATGCAGTTCCTACATATTACTCTCCTATGTACAATTTATATAGACTATGAATAATATAATCAATGGTTATCTTATTTGTCTCTGTTGGTTTCCAATGGATGCACGTTGTGTTATTCTTGCTTATCATTTCAATCAATGTATGTCAATGCTTGAATATCATTATGGGTTTGAAATAAATCATGTATGAGGATGCTAGTAAGAAGTGGAATGTGGAAACAACAAGTGGGAATATTGTAATGCAATATTTCAAGGCTTTAGATATTGTCAAAGATAAAATTGTTATCTAAGTCATATGGATATTTAGTTTGAATCTGTCCCAAGAATATAGCACTGGCTTAGTAAAGAAATTTCACTAGAGTGTGTGGTAATCAATTTAGCAACTGATCACAAACATACAATCAACTTACTTGTAAAATTCTTTCTGTGTGTGTGTGAATTGTAATGAATTATATTTTCTCTTGTTTAAGTTAGTCACTGTCATGAAGATAAGCCAAATATTCAGGATATTGTGTTTCTTAAACATTTATGGAGAACCATATATTTATCTTGTGTTTGATACATTTACACACTAGTATCCATAAACACTGTAATCTTTAGGATTACCCTCCTGGGTTTTACAGAGCCCGAAGTGAATAAGTAAAGGCCTAAGAACCCTTAAGTGTTGGCCAATCCTTTCCCTTACTAATAATTAAATTCTAGTGAATTCATAGGTATGTGGTAAGAATAAGTTTGGTTCTTTAAAAATAATCAACATATTTGATAATTGAAATCCTCCTGGTTGTTATATGTATACCTCTTCTTCCAATTCCCCATGCGAGAAAGAAAAATTTGCATCCATTTGATGAACTTTAAAATTATTATGTGCTAAAAAAACCAAAAACAAGTGATAGCTTAAACCATTCTTGCCACTAGAGAAAATGTATCCTCAAAATATATTCTTTTAGCTTGTGAGTAGCCCTTAAAAACAAGCCTTTCGTTATTCCTTACCACTTCTCCATTCTCATTTATTTTGTTTCCAAATACCCACTTAGTTCCAATCACATTTTTGTTTACTAGTCTTGGGACAAGTTCCCAAGTCTGATTCTTCTCAATTTGCAACAATTCTTCTTCCATAAACTTGATCCAATATTCATTGCCTCAATCATTGTTTTAGGTTCAAGTTCAGAAAGTAAACATAGATTTACCTATTCTTTAACAACTTTCCTTCTTGTGAGCATACCTCTTCTCTTATTTCCAATGATTTTTTCTTCAAAATGATTCTTCTGCACATACTTAGGATTTTTAGGAGTCTTTTCGAGAGATTCTTCCTCTTTAATATACACTTCTTTTTCTTTAGATTTTTCTTCTTCTTTGCAAGAAGACTCATTTGATTCATATCCATCTATCACCACTGAATTATTCTATAAATTTTCATCAACCTTGACACTTTCACTCTCAACAATCTTTCTCAATCTCTTGTTTTAACATCAATAATCTTTGCTTCTAGTAGAATATCCAATGAAGATACCTTCATCAGACCTTGCATCAAGCTTTCCTAAGTTTTCTTCATCTCTTCTTATATAACATTTTCTTCCAAAAACTTTGCAGTACTTGACAATAGGGATCCTTCCATATCATAGCTCATAGGGAGTCTTTATGCTATTTTCTCTTGCTTGAACTTTGTTAAGTATATAAACAAAAATTTGAATTGCTTCTCTCTAATATAATTTTGGTAGATTTGCTTCTTTCATCATTATCCTTGCAGCTTCTTGAATAGTCCTATTCTTTCTTTCAACCACTCGATTATGTTGAGGAGTCCTAGGGGTGGACAAGTGCCTCTTTATGCCATGGTTCTCACAAAAGATGTTAAACTCATTGGAGGTGAACTCCCCACCTTTGTCAGACCTCAAGCTTTTTATTTTCATATTCATTTCACTCTCAACCATAAATTTAAATGCTTTAATTTATCTAAATATTTCAAATTTTCTTTGAGAAAAGAAACTCATGTAATTCTAGAATAAGCATCAATCAATAGTAGGAAATACTTGTCACCTTGAAGACTTATTACTCTTGTAGGACCACAAAGATTTGTATGTACCAATTCCAATAGTCTAGTAGAAGATTGTTCTTTGACTTTAAAGCTTCTTCTTTCTTTGTTTCCAATTTGACACTCCTTATAGACAACATTGATAGGATTTGTAATCTTTGGTAGATCTCTCATAGCTTAAACAAAACTAATTCTTACTAGGTTATCAAAATTGATGTGACACATCCTCATGTGTCATAACCAACTTTCATTAATCTAAGTCATAAAGCAATGACCATCAACACCCTTAAGTTGATAAACATTTCCATTTTTCCTTCTTCCAGTTAGCAATCATAGTCCCAAAGACTTTTTTGATCTCACATCCATCATTCTGAAACATAAGATTATATCCTTTGTTACATATTTTTCCAACACTCAAGAGGTTATGCCTCAAACCCTTAACATAGTAGACAATCATTAGTATTATGCTTATCATTAGAACTAATAGAACCTTCTCCACATATCTTAGCAGGTGTATCATCACCAAATCTAACACATCCTCCTTCATATTTTCAAGTTTCACAAACTTACTCTTGTCACCGGTCATATGATTAGAGCATCCACTTTCAATGATCTAGTAGTTCTTCTCTTTCCTAGCATGAAAAGAAGATACCAAAGTATCTTTAGCCTTACCCTTTGTCTCTGGAGGGATTTCCTTCACACATCTCTCAGAGTTAGCATAAATAGATTCATCTTTTAAAGCCATGAACAAGCATTCACCATCATCATAATCTCCATAATCAGATTCATCATAAAAAATACTTGCATCTTCATTAACATAATAAATTTTCTTAATCATCTTACCTTTGTTCTTATTTTTGTTATTCAAAGCTTTGTTTGGACATCTTGAAGCATAATGCATATTTTTCCACAACTGAAATATTTGAAAGGAAACTTACCATTGTAGTTACTAGTACCCTTCTTCATTCTCCTAACAAAGTTGTCTTCCACATCATCAAGATCATCTTGATCCGATTCCTTAATCTCCTCTAGTTTTCCAGCCTTAAAATTAGTCTCAACATTTGGACCACTATTTGTACCAAATTATCTCATCTCAAAAGTAGTTAAAGAACCATACAATTGATCTTTGGTATATTGATTTAGATTCACAAATTCCTCAATAGCAAAAAATTTATGACTATAAGATTTAGGAAGAGTTATGAGAATTTTATTTACCACTTTTGGTTCTTTGAGTTTTCACCCAAGATCTTTGATGGAACTGATAACTTCATCTACCCTTTTCATGTAGCTTCTAATGTTTTCATCTTTAGAAATTTTCAGGTTCTCAAACATGATCTTTATGTTCTACATCTTATCTTGTTTGACCTTATCATCTCCTTCATAAATGCCTTCTAACTTTACCCAAATTTCTCTAGCAGTTTTCAAATTCACAACTTTCACTAATTCAAAATCAGCAAGACCATTTAAGAGAGAAAATGTTTTTTACCATTACTTTCATAGGCCTTGATCTTACCATCAATACTTGGACTATTTGTAAATGTAGTATATCCATTTTTAACTAACTATTAGACATCAAATCCAAGATATACTAGAAAAATTTCCATCCTTTTCTTCTAGAATGAATAGTCTATTCCATCAAACACAAGAATCTATTTCTTTTGATATGTGGTGACTTATCATACAAATATTGTACACTCTTTACGTATCCTTGCTGGGTTTGAGGCTGATTCGGGTCCCGAGCGGGGGTTCGGGGGTGCAATCCATGACTTTTTTTCCCTTTTGCACATCAAGGGGTCGGTAGTTAATTTTGTTTACTGACAAATAAAAAATGAATTTGTAAAACCCTAATTCTAGAAGCTTCTAAAAGTCTTGTTATAAGTAGCTAGGATGTAAGTTGCAGTATGGTATTTGCGAGATTGTAATATGTTTTGCATAGGATAATTAAATCATTGGATGCCTGAGTTTTTGTGGATGTAGCTCATATTGGGTGAACCATATTAAAATTGTGTTGATCTTTTTTGTGTTATTCTTCATTGTTAATTTTGGGTTATTTAATCTACATATAATTGTTAATGTTTATTGCTCCGATCTACCTAAACCCTAACAATTGGGATCAGATCCACGCGTATTTTTGGTCGATTGGTAGGAAACCTCTAGAATTGAGTGGGAGCAATGGAAGAATGAAAATTCAAGGTTGAGAAGTTCAATGACTAGAATTATCAATTATGGAAGATGCTAATGGAATTGATTATTTGTATCAAGAGGATCTATGGTGGCCATTGCAAGTTTAAGCAAAGAAAGATGCTATGATTTTTGATGAAGAATGGGAGATTCTAGATAGAAAGGCATTGGGAACCATTCGGTTGTACCTGGCACCATTTGTGGCATTCAATATAACATAAGCAAAGACAACAAAGGATTTGATAGAAGCTTTGGCTAAATTGTATGAAAAAACCCTCAGCCTCAAATAAGGTATTTCTCATGAAGCATTTGTTTAATATGAAAATGATTGAAGGTGGATCTATAACAAATCATTTAAATGAGTTTAATATGATTACCGGTCAGTTAACTTCTATAAAAGTGAATTTTGATGAAGAGGTGATGGCTCTCTTGGTTTTATGTTCTTTTCCAAAAAGCTAGAATAGCTTGGTAATAGTTGTAAGTAACTCTATCTTTGGTTCAAATACATTGAAATTTGACGATGTTGTGAGTGTTATCCTTATTGAGGTAATGCGATGAAAAAGCATAGGTGAGAGTTCAACATTGGGTAATGCTTTGACTATAGAGAATAGGGGAAAAACAAAGGAGAGAGGAAAAATCTCAACAAAGCATGGGAAGTCACAAGGGAAGTTGAAGAAATGCAGATCTAAATCCAGAGGAAGAATGGATTGTTGGAACTGTGGAAATCCAGGACACTTGAAGAAGGATTATTGGTCTCGAAAGGTAAAACAAGGAGACAAACAACATGATGAAAGTAAGGAAGCTAATGTTGCAAGTAATAAATTGCAGGATGCTTTAATTCTATGTTTAGATAATGATAATGATTCCTAGGTAATAGATTAAGGGGCTTCCTTTCATGCCACACCCCATGTGAAATATTTTGTAGATTATGTTCAAGGTGATTTCGATAGGTATATTTAGGTGATGATGAATCCTATCAAATTGTTGGAAAAGGAAAGATAAAAATCAAGTTGTAGAATGGAAATGAATGATTGCTACAGGAGGTAAGGCATGTTCCAAATTTGAGGAGTTTAATTTCTATAGGACAACTAGGTAGTGAAGGATGCATATTTACCTTTTCAGACAAAGTTTGAAAGGTCACTAAAAGTGCATTAGTAGTAGCTAAAGGTGAAAAGGTAGGCACATTGTATTTGTGTACTGGAAATACATTTTCTACCTTAGCTACTACAAAAATAGTTGCTACTGAGACAGTTATAGCACTTGCTATAGGGACAAAAACAAAATTGTGGCACCATAGACTTGGGAACATGAGTGAGAAAGGGATGAAGATCCTTCACTCCAAAAAGTTGCTACTAGGTCTGAAGCAGATTGACTTGGAGTTTTGTGAAAAATGTTTTATGGAAAATAGAAAAGAGTTTGATTTCTCAAAGTTGGGAAAGAGAAGAAGGTGAGAAATTAGAGCTTGTGCATTTAGATGTATGAGGACCAACTCAGGTATCTTCTCTTTGTGGATCTTTCTATTATGTTACTTTTATTGATGATTCAACTAGGAAAACATGGGTGTATTTCCTAAAACAAAAATCAAAAGTGTTTGAAAATTTTAAAAATTGGAAAGCTTTGGTTGAGAATGAGTCAAGAAAAAAGTTGAAATGTCTCATATCCGATAATGGAGGTGAGTATTGTAGAAAAGAATTTGAAAATTAGTGCTCATACAATGGAATGAGTAAGAAAAAATTAGTTCCTAGAACCCCATAAGTGGCGAGAGATGAATAGGACCATTGTGGAGTACAAGGAGCATGAGATCATGTTGTTGACCACCCTTACATTTTTTGGGAAGATGGTATACATACCATTGCCTATAATAACAAACAAAATTGGTGGCCCTAGAGGATATATAAAAGGTGTAAACCATCATTTCAAAACCTTTGGTTGTAAAGTTTTTCCATGCTGATATTGAAAATAGAACCAAGCTTGAGGCTAAGTCTAAAAAATATACCTTCATTGGATATGGAGTAGATGAATTTGGCTATCGGTTATGGGATTATGAAAATCATAAAATAATTAGGAGCAGAGATGTTATATTCAATGAGAAGGTCATGTATAAGGATCATCTGCAGAAAAAGAAGCATGAATAGGCCAAAAAGGAATACGCGGTGCTAGATGAGATTCCAAAAAATAAAATGCTAGTGGTACCTGATGGTTAGCAACAACAAGTTATCTCACAAACTCCTACAAGTGTTAGACATTCTACAAGGATAACTATACCTCCAAAAATATTTTCTCCATCATTATATTCTATATTATTAATTGATTAGATGGTGAGCCTGAAGGTTATGAAGAAGCAATGTAGGTAGATACCATAGTGTAGGAAAATGCATACCCTTGCATTTTCACACTTGTTTGGGCCCGCCTTGCTTTATTTATTTATACTTCTTTTAGGGCTTAATTGGTCCTATTTTGTGTCCAAAAGCCCTATGAATCACATCTTTTTCTGGTTAATCCCTACATTATCCAATGCATAAATGATAATTTAATGATCCATCAGTGTGTCCTTGATTTTTGGGTCAGGACTAAAATGCTACCTAGGGTGTCTTAGTCCCCCAAGGCTCCCAGGACCCTAATTTTGGCATATCCTGATTGGGCACCTTTTTGGTGTATGTGTGCCAATTTTTTAGGACTTGGGCCTAAGACACCACTTAGGGCATCTTAGTCCTCCTTGAATCATTTTTAGGATTTAATTTCAAATTTTGGCAGGATTTAGCCTCCTTTATTTAATGAATTCATATGTCGGCTTGGTGTGATATAATTTTAGGATATTAAGCATAAGTATAAATACAGGATTCCTTCATTCATTTCAACCCAAGTCTTTTGTGAGATCTTTTATCATAGCATAATTGAGTTCACAAGAGCATTTGAGAGCATATTCATCAAGCATCATATCAAAGAGTTTTCTTGAATCATGTGTGTTGTTGTGCTATCATTTGTGATGTAGGGTTTTGATTCAAGCAAGCAATTCAAGCATTCAAGATCCATATCCAGTGCAACCATTGCACACAAGTTTTCTGACTCTACAAGGGTTTGGTGAGTTATAACATTGCATGTTGTTCATTCACCATTTCCTTCATTATTTATATTTCATTTCAAGGTTTAATTACCAACAAGGGGTTTGACCAAGGAAAACCCCCATTCACTAACAAACAAGTTTTTCCCTCCTTCCATATTTGTGATTGCAGATCTAGGTTGTAGACTTAAAGATCACTTGTAGTACAAAGTTGCAAAGTTACATCACAAAATTGTCATCTTCATAGAAACTCACCTATAGGATGGATATGGAAGTTTCAGAACCTGAGATCAGAAAGGAAGCAAGTGTAGACCTTGGAGCTCAGGACCCTATTAATAGTTTGCAAAAATTCATAACAAGACTAATACACCATCTTGGGTGTCTTAGTCCTACCAGGCATATTTTTTAGATTTGGTTCCAACATCTGAAGACTCTGTATTTTCCCCGAAAAACAATAGTGGGACTAACATTCCATCTTGGGCATCTTAGTCCTCCACAACATTTTTTGAAAGCTTCTTTACATTTCCAAAATCCTCACAACATCTCCAAACTTCCCACGTACACACATATTATCTCCCTGTTGCATAATTTCATTATTTGCATCTCTCATTTAGCTTACATTTCTAGTTTTAGGTCATTTTGCATATCACACTATGTTTTAAACCATTTTATTTTCCAAGCATTTGCTTGGTGGTGAACCCATTAGAACATAAAGAACCCCCTCCTAGGACCATCCTAATTTTGAACTGACTCACCTTGAGAGGTTGTTAGTCAATCCAATTGGGACTCCCAGGACATTAGTTAATGATTAGTGGAAAAGTGTGATATCTTTAGATACCCATTTCTCTATGCATCAAATACCAGAAAGTAGTGGGAGCTAGGAATGAAAGAGGAAATGGATTCCTTGATTAGACTTGGGACTTAGTCCAATTCCCTGTAGGTAAAAGAGAATTTTCAAATAAATGGGTTTATAGGTTGAAGGAAGAATATGGAGGTAAGAAAAGATTAAGGCCAAACTTGTGGTAAAAGGTTTTGTATAGAAAAAAGGTATAGATTTTGGTGAAATATTTTCTCCAATTGTAAAGATGACTTATATTAGAATTAATTGTAAAGATGACTTCTATTAGAATTATTATAAGTCTTGTGGCTATGCAAGAATTTCATCTTGAACAAATATATGTGAAAACAACATTTCTCTATGGGGATTTGAAAAAGGAAATATACATGTAGCAACCACAGGGATATGAGGTCAAGGGTAAGGAGGAATTTGTGTGTAGATTAAAGAAGAGTTTATATGACCTGAAGCAAGCAACTAAAAAATGGTATTTGAAATTTGATAGTTTTATGGCTAAACAAGGTTACAACAGATGTCATTCTGATTATTGTGTTTTGTTGGTGAAAATTCACCTCCCAGGAGCACAACCTGCAACAAGATCTTCACAAATATGAGAGAAGCACTTAGGGCTATTTCACTAGAGAAAAGAAAGATTGAGATGATTAAATTACATAACCTTTTAAAGGAAAGAAAATAGGTAACGGGTATAAAAATTCTCGATACAGGAAACAAAACTACCCAGAATAATTATTTAAACTATTCTACCTAGGTAAGCTTAAGCAGGTAAATGGTACAAACCATTTACTCCAACATCCCCCCTTAAGTAAAACTTAGGGAGAAATACTATACAAAATGAAGATACAATATAGGTCCCAGCTACAAAATCATGTTAATTACCCATTTACAATGCAAAAATAAATCTCTCACAAACAGAGAAAAGGAGAAAAACCATGTGGGAAGAAATCCCTCTCCAAAAGAGAGAAAAGAAAAGAAAACCTATGCATGGATGGAGGATTCAGTCACACCCTCCAAGGACTACATACATCATTTATATATAATCAATGAACCCCCATTGGAAGGGAAAAAAGAGATATCATATCCCCACATAAGAGGGAAAGAGAAAGAATAAATAGCCCCCGCACAATGTGTAATCACCTACAAAATTGGTAAATGCCTGAAGACAAAACATGATCCAATGTCGACAAAAAAGTTGTCTCCCTTTTGGAAGAAACAAAACCAAATACAAATGTAGGTATGCTTCCCATTCTAGATAGGAATTAGCAAGTGAAATCCAAATGTAGGATGAAAATATCTCTGAAATCTTCTCATGTGTTGCCAAGACCTTGGAACATGATGCCATGAATCAATCAGGAACATGCCCAGTCACAATAGAAGGTGAAAACAAGGTACCACTGGAAACTAATTTTGAACATTCTCCAAAGACAAAGATAGGGTAACAACAATTGTACCAAAACTATCATAAATATAGGAGGGATATACCCTTAAATGTGTCTTCCAAGTCAGAAATATGAGATTCTACGAACAAGGAACCAATGTACAAAAAATATGAATCCTAATCAAGAAGACAATGATAATTTTATTTCTTAGGAATGATAGGAGCCTCGATCAATGACTCTACACAATGAATCACTGAAGGTGAAGGTACATAAATTGTCCTTGATGGAGAAGAAGGAGCATCTGAAGAACCCTCGTCATCCTCATCTGAAGATTCAAAGTATTCCAAAACATCAAACTCTTGCATACTAGCATGATCAGAGGGTATCTTGTTTGAAAAATGAAGAGGCACAAGACAATCTAAAATAGGATCATCTGGGAATAGTGGAGTATCAGGATCTCCATGCATCTCCCAAATTTTAATCCAAAGAATATGAGGACACTCAAAATGATCAATAGAATTTAAAGTGGCATCATCAATATGCATTGCAATAACTCCTAGGACATGATCCCTTTTGCAATTCCATGCAAATTTCTTAATTTCTTACTATTAGTACCAGGAGGGGGAACAAGGTTATATAAATTTGGCAACAAATGAAGCCATCTGAGATGTTTTATGATACCATCTCTCCATTGTTTATAGTTTACCCTTTTCAATATAATCACAGTAGGATGAAATGAAAACCCCATAGTGAACTATGACAATTCTCCAAGAATACAAAGACATTAACCTTCAACAATAATTAGAAACTCCCAAATATTGTAAATGAAGCCTTCCCAAATATACTTTAGGAAGAAATAATGCAAAAATGGGTTGAGAATCTAAAAAAATTGAGCAAAAATATAAACACTTTACTAGGTTACCACACCAAATCACTCGCCAAGCACACAAGAAAGATAGCCTCCTATGAGACTTTCTCACAACAATCAAAGGAACTGCAATGCTATATGAATAGAAAAAAATATCCTAGGCTACCAATGTGGGATTATTTTTCCAACAATCTTCCAAATGGGCCCACCTCTACTTTGTTGCACAACAACTTGAACCCTAAATATTTAGGAGAAACTTTATAAAGTATAAGGTTTCAAAAAATGTATATCCTCTGGAAAAGAAACAAGCCTTCAAACAAAAAAGTAATTCCTCTAATCGCTACATCCAATTCTAGAAATCACCCTTGGAACATAAGAAAAAAGATCCTACAACACAACAGATCGTGCTCCTTTCTACAACTATCAATACACAAGCAATAGTATTTTCTATGGACAATGATGTGTTGAAGGATTCAAACCCTTTTATGATTTAGTTGATGCTAAAAAAAGGTTATGGCTTTATCTCTAGATTTTCTTCCCTTCACAAGAGTCTATGAATGCTTACTTGTGCTTCTTATGGTGCCTCTTAGCATACTTCACTATTGCAACAAGAAGAAAATGATGCCTATTCTCAAAAAATCGGCCCACAACATCTCCCAAAAATAAATAAATCATGCCTCTTCAAATAGAGTTCCCTCCTCAAAGATGAATCACACCTTCCATATGGAAGATTGTAGCCTCACCAATTTCTCATGAAATAGGAAGAGAATCTCATGTTTAAATAAATACTCCCTTAGATATGTACAGTGGCTCCTTACAAAGAGAATCGTTGTTGTGGGGTGAATTGTAACCATTAGCCATCAAATTGCGCCTTCCTAAGAAGCTATTTGTACCTCAAATCACACCACCTCTTTGTCAACAGAAATGACCAAAAAATTCCCCTCTATGGAGTCAACACAAGAAATTGCATTCACTGCCTTCAGTGAAGAGCAATCGGCTTGCTAGATGGGAGGTTATTTAATGCATAAAAAAGGTTTAAATCTGCCCACACAAACCAAATCACGTCTTCAAACAAATGGCACTACCTATATGAATCCTCCCAACACTTGGCAATATGACTAAAGTGAATCACTACCTCTTCGATGAAAGAAAAAAAAATG